>JAOTRA010105402.1:0-10860 GCA_026260255.1 Pseudolaguvia tuberculata
ACACACACACACACACACACACACACACACACACACACACACACACACACACACACACACACACACGTGCACACACATGTTTGTGTGTATGTGTGTGTGTGTGTGTGTGTGTGTGTGTGTGTGTGTGTGTGTGTGTGTGTCTTTCGTTTTGTTCATTTGTGCAGAGTAAAAAAATGTCAGGAAAATGAATTAGAAATGATTGGTTGACCCGCAGGTTCTGTTTTAGTGTTTGATGTTAAAACGTTCAAACAAGTTCAAAGACGTTCGAGTTTTTAATGTCGTATCAAATGATGACCAAAAATTACCAAGAAGAAACACATTGTGCACCTCTGAGATTTCATATAAAACCCGTACGTATCGCTGAATAGATATTTATCCAGAGTGACTGGGAGTTAACTGCAATTGGAGGTTAGGGGATCAGCAGTGGCAGCTTGGTGGTGCTGGGAATCATTTGGAGAATTCTAGACCTACTAAATATGTAACTAATTTTTGCTTATAGAATTATATGTGCAGACACAAGCACACTTTCATCCATTAATCCATTCATGTTTTTTTGCTGTATAGTAAAGCAGACACTCTTAGCACAATAGTTGCCAATACTGTTTCCTACAATTTCAATTTACAATTTCAATACAATTTCCTAGTTGTAATTAGGTTTTTTATTTATTTATTTTTTTACTAACAACCTACTTTTTTTTTACAACAATGGCATGCCTAGTGTTCTTTGGCATGACGTGCATCACCCCTTAGTTATCTATATTCCCTACACTGAAATTGTTCCTATTTCACAGCCGGTTAGACAGCAGGAGTCCGAGCAGAGGGTCAGCCAAACGTAACCCTTTTGCTCAATGGCCCAATGATGTTGGGATTTAAACTTATGACCTTCTGAATGGCAGCCCTCTGTCTTCCGCTGACTTTATTATTTACATGTGGAAAGAGTCTTTCTGGAAAGGGCTCAATAGATCTGTAGCGGTCGAGAACAATCAAATAAATGGACATGGGCCATGCATCCTTTCTACTTATTCCCTAGTCAGACAACTTGGGTATCGTTTCAGTGTCCGATCTCTGGACTATATAGTCCTCTCTGACAACAATAGCAAATGCTCCAAAGAATGCTGTAAGTGTTTGTAATGTCAAATGTGCTCCAGATCACAAACATTAACTTTTAACGCAATAAACAATTAACCCATTTAAAGACACTGAGTATGGGTACTAGGTAAGTAAAAAAAGAAGAGTCTTAAAGTAATTAAGGCATCTGTCAAGCGTGAGAGTGAGAGAGAGAGAGAGAGAGAGAGAGAGAGAGAGAGAGAGAGAGAAACAGAGAGTTGGACAGAGAGAGAGTCCAACCCCCCCCCCCCCCCCCCCACACACACACTGAAAGCCTAGCAACCAAATGACAGAACTGATTGTTTTGTGCAAGATGAGACATCCTTAAAAGTACTGTGTATCTGCTAGGTATCAGCTTTAAAGATATTTTTACCATCAGACCAGCTGGAGGTATAAAAGCAAATCCCCTGCATGCAGTATATTGCATATAATCAGCTGCAGAGTTATTAGCACAGGTGGTACAAATGAATTTTTAGGGTATAAGCCAAGATGTCGCCCTGCGATGGGCTGGCAACCCGTCCAGGATGGACCCCTGGCTCTAGCCCTTTGTGAGCTGGGATAGGCACCAGCAGACCCCCGTGATCCCGAATTAGGGAATAAGCACCTAAGAAGATTGAATGAAGCCAAGATGTCAGGGATTGCATGGCTATTTTTTTGATTGTTGCATGCATTGCGATGAGGAACTTAGACGATTACTAATAGATAGCAAAAAATATCTGCTATTTAAAAACACATTGATTTCATGATAAAACATAAAAGGCAGAACCATTCAAAAAACTCTGCACATTTTCCAAACAACAACTCAAGTTTCTGCAAACTTCCACTACAATATCATCAGCCCCTTCTAGCTCCAGAACGTTTCACTGGCCCGATGCAGAGGGTTTCTTCTGCAGTGCTGGATCTATTTCACAAACCAGCTTGCTGCTTTCTCCTTAGAAAGTAGAAAGTATTTAACTGCTCAACTGTGGGAGGTGTTTGAACTACCTGCTGGGGTGCCTCGGTGTATCGCACCAGCTGCTCCAGTTAGGTGAAGTTAAACTGTCCACAGTGGATTTCACCATGTGGCTGGAATGAGGTGTTGCCAAAAGCACTGTTTAAATGTGGATTAAGCCCGCGTTCGAAAGCAAAGCTTGGACATTTTCCAAAGTATGTTGGCTGTGCATTTAGATAACCTTTTGAGGAACAGTCCCAATGTCACTAATGCGCCAACAGCATTCAGCATTAGTGGACTCATTAGATGCTTGTTAGGACTGTGACTCCGGAGGACCGCCTGCAGAGAGCGCCCTTGCCTGAGTATTAGGGAACCACTTCCTAGTTGAGTAGTTTGGGCGTGGCTCTCCTATTTAAGCATGTGGCCTCATGTGGAGCATGTGGAGCTCACTGCAATGTATTGTTGCCCTAGGCCTTTGCCGAGCGCTGTGATTTTTCTACTTGGACTACTCTTTGGATTTTTGACTTTTGGATTACGGATTTTGGATATTATTTGCCTTCCGTCATTTTCCCCTTCCTATCTAAAATATAATAAAGTGATCTTCTGCATTATGGATTCCGCTGATTATTCACAGGCAGCGCGGTTACAGAATACTTCGCCAGCCACGAATCCAGCAGAGATCCGGACTCTGGATGATCTTCTAGCTGCGCTGAATTCACAAGCACAAATCATTCGTGAATTACAGGAGCAAGTGAGAGCTTTGACCATGCCCTCTGCCGCATCAGCGCAGTCACCTCCAGCTGCGCCCCCCAGCGCCCCCCGGCTTCGCTGCCCAATAAGTACAATGGAGATCCAGACCAATGCCGCAGCTTTATTCATCAGTGCCGTATGTTCTTTTTTGAACAGTCCGCGCAATTTCCTTCAGAAGGTAAAAAATGTGCATTCCTCATTTCTTTATTAACCGACCGTGAGCCGGAATGGGTTATGCAGTGTGGGAGTCCGATGAGCACGTGCGATCATCTATTACTACTACTTTATCTCCCAACTACGGGAGGTGTTCGAGCATCCGGCTGGTGGACTCGATGCGTCTACTCGACTGCTGCGATTGCATCAGGGAACTTAGTCAGCCGCCGATTATGCAATCTCTTTCCGCACGCTGGGGGCTCGTAGTGGTATGAACGATGTGGCACTTAAAGTCCTGTTTAAGGAGGGGCTTCGACCGGAGCTGCAGGCTGAACTTGTATGTCGCAGTGAGATTGAATCATATTCTGACTTCATTCAACGGGCGATTTGGCTAGACAATCTTATGCGTAATCACCCCACTGGCTCACTTCATTCATCCATTGTTACTGAGCCCGCTGTGTCGCGTATGCTCGCGGAGAGCGAACCCATGCAGATCGGAGCGCACAAGTTAAGCCGCTCGGAGAAGTTACAGTGTAAGCAACTCGGACTGTGTCTGTACTGTGGAGAGTCAGGACACCTCTGCCCCCAGTGTCCCGCGCTATCAAAGAAACCACCACATCAAGTAAGTGCGCCCATTCGCTCTGTCGACATGCGCACCAGTTTAACAGTTAAAGTGCACATTCAAGTTTCTGACGATGCGCGTATGCTTTTTGCCCTTAGAATCCGAATCAGCACTAAATTTAATGGATGAAAAACTGGCGAGAGAATTATGCGCGCCCATTGAATTATGCACCCCACCTCTGCACATAACTGCTATAGATGGGCATGCGATCGGAGAGGCCATCACGGAGAAAATAGGGGTTCTCTCCCTAGCGGTGGGGTTTTTTTTTATCACGTGCGCCCCCAAAACACCTCTCATTTTAGGGTACCCCTGGTTAGCAGCACACGATCCTGTCATCTCAAGTGGTTGTGCAGTGGAACTGTAAAAATTTTTGCATGCATAAAACCTCAAAGAACAGCTAAGTTTCATGTTTCACTGCGTCAGCATGCCCAGAAAATGTGCCTCTCTGCTACCATGACTTGCCTGAGGTATTTAGCAAGGAGAAGGCGGTTGAGCTACCTCCACACAAAGAGGTGGACTGCAGCATTCAGCTATACGAAAACACTACTTCCCAAAAGAGCCGCATCTATCCTTTGTCCAAACCAGAAATAGAGACTTTAGACAAATACACCAAAGAAGCTCTAGCCGCCCGGCACATCCGGCCTTTCTCCTCACCTACGTGGGCCGGGTTCTTTTTCATCACCAAAAAGGATGGAAGCTTACGTCCATGTATTGATTATAGGGGGTTAAACAGCATTACTGTAAAAAACCACTACCCACTACCTTTGGGGCCCTCTGCTCTCGAACAGCTGAAGGGGGCTTGTGTTTTTACTAAGCTGGATCTGTTCAGTGCCTACAACTTGATGAGAATTCGTGAGGGAGACGAGTGGAAGACGGCCTTTGTCACCCCAAAGGGGCACTACGAGTATCTTGTCATGGCTTAAGGTCTTTGTAATGCTCCTGCCGTCTTCCAATCTTTTATCAACGATGTTCTCCGTGACTTTCTTAATATATGTGTGATCGCTTATATTGACGACATCTTGATATTTTCACAGGATGAGGAACAGCACAAGGGGCATGTCAGGGCTGTACTTCAGAGGCTGAAGGCAAACAAGCTTTTCGTAAAAGCCGAGAAGTGTGACTTCCACACCACCGAAGGGCAGTTCCTTGGCTACATTATAAGCATTAAGGGGGTTACGATGGAGCCAGGTGTGCAAGCTGTTCAAGGTTGGGGTACTCCAAAGAAGGTTAAGGAATTGCAGCACTTCTTGGGGTTTGCGAATTTCTATTGGCGCTTCATCCGAAACTTCAGTCACACAGCTGCCCCACTAACCTCCCTTCTGAAAGGAAAACCAGCCAAGCTTACCTAAACGGACACTGCCACAAGGGCGTTTGAAACGTTAAAGCACAAATTCATGACAGCCCCCACACTCGTACACCCGGATCCCGCGCTTCCGTTTACAGTAGAGGTGGTTGCTAGCAACTGTGGAGTTAGGGCCGTTTTATCCCAGAGGCAAGGCTCTCCCCAAAGCTTCATCCCTGCGCCTTCTATTCGCGTAAGCTTACTCCAGCAGAGGTAAACTACGATGTAGGCAATAAGGAATTATTGGCAGTTAAGGAGGCCCTGTTGGAGTGGCGACACTGGTTGGAATGTAGCTCTCACCCGTTCACGGTGCTTGAATACATAAAGGGGCTCATAGACTGAATGCGCACCAAGCTCGCTGGGGTCGTTTTTCACACACTTTAACTTTACTGTCACCTACAGGCCAGGAACAAAGAACAGTAAGGTTGACGTGCTCTCACGCAGGTACGAGCCTGCGGAACACGAGAACTTTAAAAAGAGCATCCTCGACCCAGGTGTGGTGGTGGCCGTGGTGTTGTGGGATTTAGCTGAGGAGATTTGAGAGGCCAGCAAACACCTATCCCCACAGCGGGGTACACCGCCTGGTAAGATCTTTGTTCTTCCTGAGTTTCGTCACCGGCTAATGACTTGGGCTCACACGTCTCTCAGTACAGGGCATCCCGGTGCGCGGAGAACTATGGAGACATTAAATAGCATGTATTGGTGGCCGCGCATGGTGGAGGAGGTAAGGACCTTTGTCCAATCCTGTGCGGAGTGTTCTCAGGCCAAAACACATTGTCATCTGCCTGATGGTCTACTGCACCCCCTGCCTATTCCTCAGCAACCTTGGTCCCACCTGGCCGTAGATTTCGTCACTGACTTACCTCCCTCTAATGGATACACTACAGTGCTCACGGTGGTGGACAGATTGTCCAAGGCCTGTCGCTTAATCCCTTTAAAGGGCCTCTCGTCTGCCACCCAAACGGTTAACCTACTGTTTTTTAATGTTTTCAGGGTTCATGAGCTCCCTGAGGACATAGTATCGGACCGAGGCCCCGAGTTCACCACAAGGGTCTGGTCCGAATTCTGCAAGCGTCTTGACATTAACGTGAGCCTCACCTCTGGATACCACACTCAGTCTAACGGGCAGGCCGAGCGCATGAACCAGGAGCTGGGGCGTTACCTTCGTTCATATCATTGGAGCGAGTTCTAACCGTGGGCCGAATACGCACAAAATTCCCTCAGACACTTATCGACCGGCTTAACCCCATTTCAGTGTGTTTTAGGTTACCAACCTCCGCTGTTCCCATGGACAGAAGAACCATCCAGCATTCCGTTGGTGAAGGATTGGTATCAACGTAGTGTACGAGTCTGGGAGGGGGCGCACATGCAGCTGCAAAGGGCCTTACGCTCCCAAAAGCAGCAAGCTGACAAGCGATGCCGGCCTGCCCCCAACTAAAGGCCTGGTCAGCGAGTTTGGCTGTCAACCAAGCACCTAAGACTCAAACTTCCAAGCAGAAAATTGAGCCCTAAATATATAGGCCCGTTCAAGAGCCTACGACAGGTCAACGAGGTAACTTACAGACTGCAGTTGCCAGCTCACATGCGCATTAACCCAACATTTCATGCTTCTCTCTTGAAGCCCTACGTTTCCCCAGGTGGTCCCAGCGAGCCCGAACCAGAACCACCAGCCCCCATTTAACTGGAGGATGGCCTAGCCTACACAGCGCGGGAGATCTTTAACTCCAGGCGGAGACGGGGTGGATTGCAGTACCTGGTGGATTAAGAAGGTTACGGGCCAGAGGAGCAAACCTGGGTTAAAGCTTGTGACATCCTAGTCCCTGCGCTCATTCGGGACTTTCATGCCCGCCATCCAGAGCTTCCAGCACCTCGCTACAGAAAGTGCCCTAGGAAAGTGCCTTGCCTGAGTATTAGGGAACCACTTCCTGGTTGAGTAGTTTGGGCGTGGCTCTTCTATTTAAGCAGGTGGCCTCCTGGAGCTCACTGCGGAGTATTGTTGCCCTAGGCCTTTACCGAGTGCTGTGATTTTTCTACTTGGACTACTCTTTGGATTTTTGACTTTTGGATTATGGACTTTTGACTTCTCTCTTGGATTACGGATTTTGGATATTGTTTGCCTTTCCTCATTTCCCCTTCCTATCTAAAATATAATAAAGTGATCATCTGCATTATGGATTCCGCTGATTATTCACAGGCAGTCCAGTTACAATGCTCAGGATTAGTAGTCACCTGTAGAACCTCCCTTTCCGGTTTGCAACAGTTGGTGGTGTGTCATTACCACCATGGGGCACTATAAATATCTTATCATGCCTTACAGATTGGCTACTGCCAATTTTTTAAACCTATATAAATATAATTTTATTCTGGCTTACCTTTGCACTTTTTCCCAGCACATGTGTGCAGCGGTTATGAACATTATAAAAGTTATTTGTAAAGGCTGAAAAGTCCTCCTGATTCATGTTCCACCAACAAGGTCTACATCGCTCATGCCTTTCGCCCTAGTGTTATCTCATGGGTACATACGTCACTGTGTTCGGCCCACCTGGTTATCCTAAGAACCACTGAATATGCCTGTTGAAGGCCAGACATCCGCAAAGAGGTGTGTACAGCCTCTGACCAACAAATACCCTCGTCCCACATTGCACTAGCAGATATCCATTTCCAGCCTATCTAGTATGTGTGCCATGTGGAATCTAATAATCCTTTCCAGGCTTGAGACTTTAGTCGTAGAGTAAACAAGGCATTTCCACAAATTACTGTATGATGTGGGTTAATGAAATAGAATTAGCCTTATGTGGATATTCGTGATAAATATTCCAAAATAATCTATCATATTTATATGTCATAACTTAGACGGTCTCAATATTAAATAGGTTAAATAATTGAGTTGTATTCTAAACATAATTATTATAAAACTATGTACACCAACCAGTTCCAAGTGTCAAATTCCAAGTGTATAAATAAAAACACTCTCCCCTCAGTCCTTAATACTGACCATCAGCCACAGGATTCTGGAGAGGTAATTTATCATTAGTAGTGAATCACCATCAGAAAAGCAGTCAGATTTATACGTCTGATGTCACCAACAGTGTGAACTTCACATTCATGTTTGAATAACAATAATCATGGTAGTTGTTGATATGTTGATTGTATGTAATATTGAGACAGCACGTTGGATTAATTATCATCTTGAGGATAGTACTCCCCAAATTTTATTAGCATGTCTTATGCCACACCAGAGAAAACAAAACTTAGGATCATGTATAGACAAACATTGAAGATACCTACATACCTACTTCCTCCTCCATCTGGGGCAGTTTGATCACCTTCCATTGTTCCTACACCCCAAATACACTTCTTTTATCAAACATATAAAACAGATTTCAACACATGGATTGGAGTATGTTTGCCTCCCCGGCTACCATCGACTCAGTGGACAATGTACACAGACATTGATAAATACACATCCTCCATTCTGGATCATATTAATACATGATCAACTATGCTACACCCAGAAACAGATCACCATCTACCCTAATCAGAAGCCATGGATGAATAGGGAGGTCCGTCTTCTACTCAAGGCTCAAGACTCAGCCTTTAAAGAATATGTATGCAAGAATGCTGTTTGTTGATTTCAGCTTTCAAACACTGGCATACCCCAAGGCTGTGTACTAAGCCCCTTCCTGTATTCTCTCTTTACCATGATTGCAGACCTGTATGGCTCCCACACCATAATTAAGTTTGCAGACAACACCAGTCTGGCCTCAACACTGACAACTGGAAGTTTAAGAAAGTGGAAAATCTTGTTTATTAACACGAGCAAGACCAAGGAGCTCGGAACAAAGAATGGTTATACATACACTCCCATTCACATCAAAGGGATAATGGTTGAATTATGGTTTTACCAGCTACAGGTTCCTGGGGATCCACATTTCTGAAACACGATGTTAGATTCCACTGTTACCCTGATGACACACAGTTATACATTTCAGCGCAACCGGCCAAATTATGTTAAAAAGGACATTAAAAACGGGATGTTAAGCAATTTTGTGCTGTTAAATCCAGAAAAAACAGAGGTTCTGTTACTGGGACTGCAGGTAGCACAGAGATAAGTTTTCTGATCTCACTTTAACATTAGATGGTCTGTCTGTAGCATCAAGTGCAACAGTCAAAGACTTGGGTGTGATCTTAGATTCCAAATTTTCATTTAGTGCCCATATAGATAATATTACTAAAATAGCATTCTTTCACCTTAGGAATATCGTTAAAATTAGGAATATTCTGCCATTAAAGGATGCAGAAAAACTAGTCCATGCCTTCATCACGTCCAGGCTGGAGGCTCTGCTTTCTGGATGACCAGAAAATTATAAATTAACTTATGTTAGTTCAGAATGCAGCAGCGAGAGTCCTTAATAGGACCAGGGAACAAGAACAAGAGCAAGAGCACTCTTGTTGTGATTTACATTTACATTTACAGTATTTGGTAGACGCTCTTATCCAGAGCGACGTACAAAAGTGCTTTGAGTCTCTACTTACATTCATCAATAATGGTACCTAGGATTACAAGCAAGTGAGTAAACCTAAAAAATTCTTAAGTTGGAAATGAGTTTTTTTTTTTTTTTTTAAATGGTTAGCAGTCAGGTAGGTAGTGCTGGAAGAGATGAGTCTTCAGTCGTTTTTTTAAGACAGTCAGTGTTGCAGCTGTTCTTACATTGATGGGGAGTTCGTTCCACCATCTTGGTGCTAGAACAGAGTACAGTCTTGGGATGATGTTCTATCCACACTTTATTGGCTCCCGGTGAGATTCCGTATAGATGTTAAATTATTACTTTTGACTTAGTTGACTTAGTCTTCTTCTTTCCCTTTCAGCTGCTCCCGTTAGGGGTCGCCACAGCGGATCACTTTTCACCACACTACCATGTCCGCTACATCTGCCTCTTTCACCCCAACTACCTGCATAGCTCTCTCACCACATCCATAAACCTCCTCTTTGGTCTTCCTCTTTTCCTCCTACTCGGGACCTCCATCCTAGGCATTCTCCTACCAATATACTGCATGTCCCTCCTCTGCACATGTCCAAACCATCAACCTAGCCTCCCTCACCTTGTCTCCAAAACATCCTACATGCGCCGTCCCTCTAATAAACCCATTTCTAATCCTGTCCATCCTTGTCACCCCCAATAAAAATCTCAGCATCTTTAACTCTGCCACCCCCAGCTCCGCCTCCTGTCTTTTTGACAACACCACAGTTTCTAAACCGTACAACATTGCTGGTCTTACTACAGTCTTATAAACTTTCCCTTTCACTCTTGTCAAAACACTTCTATCACAAATCACTCCTGCCACTCTTCTCCATCCACTCCACCCTACCTGAACCCTTTTCTTCACTTCTCTAATGCACTCTCCATTACTTTGCAATGTTGACCCCAGGTACTTAAACCTTACCCTGCAACCTCACCACTCCATTGCCTTCCCTCTCATTCACACACATGTGCTCAGACTTACTCTAGCTGACTTTCATTCCCCTTCTCTCCAGCGCATTGCTCCACCTTTCCAAATTCTTCTCAACCTGCTCCCTACTCTCACCACAAATCACAATATCATCCAAACATCATCGTCCATGGAGACTCCTATCTGACCTCATCTGTCAACCTATCCATCATTACCGCAAACAAGAAAGGGCGCAGAGCCGATCCTTGAGGCATACCAGCCTTCACCTTGAACCAGTCCGACATTCCTACCGCACACCTCCCTGCTGTCACACTGTCCTCATTAATGTCCTGCACCACCCTCACATATTTTTCTGCTACACCTGACTTCCTCGAACAATACCACAACTCCTCTCTTGGAACCCTGACGTACGCTTTCTCCAGATCCCCAAACACACAATGCAACTCCTTCTGGCCTTCTCTATACTTCTCCATCAACATCCTCAAAGCAAAGATTGCATCTGTA
>JAOTRA010105411.1:0-10860 GCA_026260255.1 Pseudolaguvia tuberculata
GAATGGTTGTTTGTCTATGTGTGGCCCTGAGATGGACTGGTGACCCATCCAGGGTGTACCCCCGCCTCTCGCCATATGTGTGCTGGGATAGACGCAGCAGACCCCCGTGACCCTGGTTTCGGGAATAAGCGGGTAAGAAGATGAATGAATGAATGAAATTCTTGATTTACTACAAGTTATTGTTATTACATTATAGTTGGAGTTATTGTGTTGCTGGGGTTTTAAAGCAAATTATTATAATGTTGTGTGTAAAGTGAGTGTTTTCTGACAGAGAGGAATGTGTATTAAATGAGCTTTCCTTTGGGAACTCGACAGTGCATCAACACTCTATGGGAAGGCATCTATTGATTGCAGTCTAAAGCATCAATCTATTGTGCAATCAATCCAATCAGAGAGCAACATGTCACTGGCCAGTGACATCAGCAACCAAGAAGCATAAATGGAAGCATTTAGCCACTGGCAAGCTTCTCAGTGCATGTGCATGTCTAAGGTATGTCCAATTGAAAGAGCAAGATGGTTGCTAAGCTGTGGTTTAAGTAATGAGCTTTCTGTGGCTTGTTTGGGATTGGAGAACGCCTTGTGCTCTGCTCCCATCTGACACTTTCTAATAAAGAGGTTTGTGTGCCCAGCCCCGGCGTATATGCTGTATACGCCTCTATTCAAGCTCCCTCTGCAGAGGTCCTCCGGGCTCTGTTTACCCGGCAAATTGTAGAGATATATTAGAGACTTGTAGGTGTTGGGGTATGCTAAATTAGCTGTCAATATTAATAGGGTGCAGCAACTACAATTGTTGGGGGTTTCAGTGTTTGAAACAGAAACCGTTTGTGTGTTTGTGTTTTTCATATTTTGACATAATACATGCATATTTGCTATGGAGTAGTATCATAGATTGTGTATTTCTAATAAGTTTAAAGTTTAATTATTCATTTATAATTAATCTAGAAGTTTATATTTAAAAGAACTAATAACATTAGATCACAGGATGGAGGTAATCTGAGATGCAATCAAATTTTATTATTCATTCATTCATTCATTCATTCATTCATTCATTCATTCATTCATTCATTCAATCATTCATTCATCTTCTTGCCCGCCCCTAATTTGGGGTCAAGAGGGTCTGCTGGCGACTATACCAGCGCACATAGGGCGACAGGTTGGGTTACACCCTGGACGGGTCGCCAGTCCATCTCAGGGCAACACATAGACAGACAACCATTCACACACACATTCACTCTTATGGACAATTTAGAATCAACAATTGATTTAGAATCAAAATCAACTAATTTTCATGTTTATGGACTGTGGATGGAAACACGGAGAAACCCACGCAAGCGCAGGGAGAACATGCACATTCTGCATAAAAAGATCTCCGGCCCGGGAATCGAACCCAGGTTCTTCTTGTTGTGAGGTGACCATGCCTATGCCACCCCAAATTTTATTATTATTATTATTTATTGTTTTATTAATGCCCCATTCTGTCACAATATCCTTTCTAAGCATATTTTAGCAAGAGTGCTCATTTCCAGAAAAACATACACAGCAGGATTTTTTTTAGGAATAATAAATAAATGTACTTTTAAAATGTCTGCAATATTGGTTATTGGTTTCACATAACACCTGATTGTTATAGCAGTTATTTCAGTGTTGTTTATTTTCTGCTGAGATGGCAGATTCTGTGATTATGTTACTTGTTGGCTTCACATTGCACATTCATGTGTTTTTAAGTACTGTTTTTACAGAGAAAGGAGTGTGTGAAACCGCGAGAAAAATGAAATAGAGAGAGAAAGAGAAAGAGAGAGAGTGCACTTCAAAAATCAATGTATGTGCTCCAGAATATAGGACAAAGCCGAGCCAGTAAACAATGCTTCAAACTCAAATCAATGATTTTTTTTTTTTTTTACAAAAGGTTATAAAAGACCGGTGGACATAAAGGACCATAGAAACAATATTCACTCATTTATCATTATCTGTACTTATATTTAGATTTGAAGTGTGTCTCTCAATCTAGATATTCATTCATTCATTCATTCATTCATTCATTCATTCATTCATTCATTCATTCATCCATCTTCTTACCCGCTTTTTCCCTAATTCGGGGTCACAAGGGTCTGCTTGTGCCTATCTTAGCACACATAGGGCGAGAGGCAGGGGTACACCCTGGTCGGGTCGCCAGTCCATCGCAGGGCAACACATTGACAAATAACCATTCACACGCACATTCAATCCTATGGACAATTTACAATCACCAATCCACCTAATCTACATGTTATTGGACTGTCAGAGGTGCAGACTGTTTCTCACAGTATGCACGGGGAGAACATGCAAACTCCGCACGGAAAGATTCCAACCCGGAACCGTCTTGTTGTGAGGCCACCGTGCTATCCACTATGCCACCATGCTGCCCTCTAGATATTCAGTTATTCATTATTTTTTAATAACCGCTTATTCCCTATTTTCCAGCTGTCTCTGAAAGGGTTAAAGGCTGAATCTGTGTGTGTCATATATAACTTAATGTAATTATGTACTACATTTAAGTAATATATATAGTATGGTTACAGGTAGTATAATTAAATTTATATATACTGCTAGAGTTATAATGATGGCCAACAAGTTGAAAGGAAGCTTTGGAAAACTAGAAATATTTTCCCTTAATGTGATAAAAGGCAATCTTCTTTATGTAGTGTGTAACCAGGAAGAAAGAGTCCTTTCTCTACATCTGTGGCAAGTAATTCTAATATAATGAAGCACCTTATATCGATTGTCACACGCTGTTGCAACATTAAAATAGCGTAGATTAAGGTACCCATGAGCAACCAAGAGAATTTATCTAGCATTAAATGAAGTGTTCTGGCTTGAACTGGTTCTTGTCCACCTATGTTGCCAATGGCAACAAGCTTTCCAAGACTTTCGAAAGAAGAAAGACACTAGATGTGAAACTATCAACAGACCTCCATCCTCAGAACATATATAAAGGAGTACATTGGACTAACACCAGGAGGGAAGAAACTAGAGAACTAATGTAAGTTTGGCACCACACAAGCACATCTATCTATGTGTTTGTATCTTAGCTTGTATTTATCTTTCTATCTATCTGACTTCTTACACATGCAAACATTTTGTGTGCATTATTAATGCATCGGTAGAAATTACTAGAGAATTATTGACTATAAACTAAAACAATAAATAAACCAAGTATACACAAACTAAAACTTTGCCATAGTGGACCTATACAATCTATATATAATATATATACAAACTATACAATCATTAGGGCATAACCCTTCTTTGTGTTATACAGACGTTAGTGGCAGCTAGTTATTATGCTGATACTGGTGCACAGACTATTTCTATGTTCTTGCTAGGACATATAAAATATGTTTAACATGCATTTACTACCAAAATAAATTTGTTTATGCAGAATATTTCACTAATTTTCATATTATCTTTTATATAAAAAAATCAATAGTGTATTTCATGTATTTTCTTTTGTACAGTGTGTGGGGTGAGTTTAAGATCTTTAAATGTGATTTTTAGAAGTTTTAATTACCTTGTTGTACGTTCCCTTTGGGTAGCTCGTCCATTTTTGTTCTAAGCTAATCAATATTTTTTTAAAGATTAGGTGTCATGTGATTGGACTGTTGTCAATGACTCTCATTCACACTAAAATGGATATGATACAAGTTGTTGCTTTTTCTTTAGTGGTCTCTGAATCTGACTAAAATAAATTAATCGAATGCTTAAGTTGCTTACTGAATTTTGCATTCTTTAAGTTAACTTCATCATCGACATTTTCAGTATTTTAGCTCGCAGTAATGATACAGTATCATCTATTTACAGTCCTGTATTACTAACCCAATTTTTTCAACATTCATCCAGTTATATAGACAATTATTTAATGAAAATAATATAACTCTGAAATAAAATACTATAAAATGTTAAGACATATACACCTATAAATCCAAAAAAGGATTTATTGGTTTATAGGTTAGGTTAGATATACTTCTAGTGACAGACACAGTAAATGTGATTATAGAAGAAAAGCTGCTTAACATAAAAGAAACTGCTGACAGTAAACATTTTGTCATGATTAGAATTTGTAATTGTTTGTAATCCTGCAAATGAAAAATAGCAAAAAAATTATTTCATTTCTAATGAAATTAAAATTAAGATCCTAAAACATTTGGCAGATAATTCTGTGATCATTAGGTAATAATATTCATTCATTCATCTTCTTAACCGCTATTTCCTAATTCGGGATCTGCTGGTGCCTATCCTAGCTCACATAGGGCGAGAGGCGGAGTTATGCCCAGGACGGGTTGCCAGTCCACTGCAGGGGTACACATAGACAAACAACTATTCATACTCACATTCACTCCTTTGGACAATTTAGAATCACCAATCAACCTAATGTACATGTTTTTGGACTGAGGGAGGAAACCGGAGTACCTGGAGAAAACCCACTCAAGCACAGTGTGTCACGCCCTCCTCTGTGATGAGCGTCTCCGGCTTGCGGCGGTGGTGCGCAGCTGAGTCTCATCGTGCGCTAATTGTGCACGCTTTATAAGCCCTTTCGCGCCCTTTCCGCCCTTCATGCTTTTCATGCCTTTGCTGCCCTTTTTTCCCGTTTCCCGAGTCTCGTCCTGTTCATGTAAGTTTTTTTTTATCTCGTCGTGTCACGTCATGTTCTTGGACTGATCTCGTTTTTGTTTGCTTTCGTTATTTATCTAGTGTTCTTGTTTCCTATTTTTGTGGGGTTTTTTGGACTTAATATAAATAAATAATGACTCTATTTAAACCGTCAATCCTGCGTTTGGGTGCGCTCCTTACCCCCGATCCCACTCCCTGCTCCCAGCATGACACAGAGAGAACACGCAAACATCATACAGAAAGATTCCCGGGCCTGGACTTCAAACCCAGGACCTTCTTATTGTGAGGTGACCATGCTAACCACTATGCCACTGTGCCGCCCAATTTAATAATAATAATCATTAGGCTTGTTAAAATAATAACAGGCATGGCTGATATGCTACTTCTGATTAAAATAAAGGCCACCATGGGTAAATTGGAAAAATCCTGTTCTGTGCATCCTAGATCACTATTTCCTGCCTGTTACAAAATCAATACACAGACACAGGAAGCTCACTAAATAGCAGCTTATAACAGCAGTAGAATGACAAACAAAAAAGGGAACATATTATCCTGATAGATTTTAGGATTTGATACCAGGCTAGCAGCTGTTACTTATTGGCAGCTTCAGTCATGTGAGCTTTGTGGTAAACAACTTGCTGAATATATTATTTTATCATTAAATATTATTAACATGATCAAGTCAAAATAAACAGAATGCACATGTAAACGAGACGGAGAGGTAGACGTATAAGGTTCGCCCTTTGGTACCGCTCACCATATTCCTTACACTACCCGTAATGCATCAAAATACAAGTAAACCAAATATGTCTGAGCATTAATTCCAGTATATGAGATGTATTTGAATTGTATGATTTTCCTACCTACCTTTTGATTGAATTGAATTTAATTCATTCATCTTCTTATCCGCTTATTCCCGAATTCGCGGTCACGGGGTCTGCTGCGCCTTTCCCAGCACACATAGGGCGAGAGATATATATAGCTATTGTATTTTGAAATAAATATTCCTGGGTCCGGTAACTCTGTTGCTTTTAATTTTTTCACATTAGAAGAACGCTGAGCCTTTACATATCATATTCTTAATAAAGCATTTAATAACGCACTAAGTAATTGTTAAGATACTGAATCATTTGTACAATATAGATGGCATCAACACATCTCAAAATAATTGGGACAAGGCCATGTTTTCTATTGTGTAGAATCCTTTCTTCTTTCTATCTAGGGACTGAGGAGACAAATTTCTCAAGTCTAGGAATCGGAATGTTGACCCGTTCTTCTCTAATACAGGCTTCTAGTTGTTCAACTGTATTAGGTCTTCTTTGTTGCATCTTCCTCTTTATGATGAGTCAAATGTTTTCTATGGGTGAAAGATCTGTACTGCAGGTTGGCCATTTCAGCACCTGGATCCGGAACCATCAGACACGTAATTGATGTAGTATGTGGTCTGGTATTGTCATGTTGGAAAATGCAGGGTCTTCCCTGAAAGAGACATCTGGATGGGAGTATATGTTGTTCTAGAACTTGGATATACAGTGGTGTGAAAAAGTGTTGGCCCCTTTTTTGATTCCCAATGTATTTGCATTTTTGTCACAATTTAATGTTTCAGATCATTAAACAAATTTAAATATTAGTCAAAGATAACATGAGTAAAACAGTTTTTAAAATCCCAAAACTACATAGCCCTGTGTGAGAAAGTGTTTGCCCACCTGTTAAAACTTAACTTAACTGTGGTTTATCACACTTGAGTTAAATTTCTCTAGCCACACTCTGGCCTGATTACTGCCATACTTTAATAGGGCCTGCCTGACAAAGTGAAGTAGACCAAAAGATCCTCAAAAGTTAGACATCATGCCAAGATTTCTTATATGTACATTTAATGTGTAGCTCTCATGAAATCCAAAATGAGCCAATATTTGGCAAGATATTTCAAAATGTCTCACTTTCAACATTTAATATGTTATCTATATTTTATATTGAATAGAATATTGAAATTTAAAACTTGCACTTCATTGCATTCTGTTTTATTCACAAATGTATTCTCAACATTTCATTCATTCATTCATTCATTCATTCATTCATTCATTCATTCATCTTCTTACCCGCTTATTCTCGAATTCGGGGTCATGGGGGACTGCTGTACCTATAACAGCACACATAGGGCGAGAGGTGGGAGTACACCCTGGACGGGTCGCCAGTCCATCTCAGGGCAACACATACACAAACAACCATTCACACACACATTCACTCCTATGGACAATTTAGAATCAATCGACCTAATCTGCATGGTTTTGGACTGTGGGAGGAAAACGGAGTACACGGAGGAAACCCACGCAAGCACGGGGAGAACATCCAACATTCAACATTTAATTTATACATATTATTCAGGCGGAGAGAACAGTTCTCATTTAAATCCATATATTTAGTACTCAAAGCACGTAGAATTTGACAGTTTATGAAAGTAAAGATGTCAAAAACTGCTGCATGTTGTATAACGATAAAGGGAGTCGTGGCTCATAAGATATCACACTTAAGTATTGCTGAGTATTGTATACCTCAATTTCCGGCAACATATATGTTATGTGGGGGTCAGAAAAGAAATGTGCCTTCATGCCGTAAAAAAATTCAAATTTCCATTATTGACCACAACTGCATGGGTCCTGGACACAGACAGATGGAAAACTGACAATGTCCATGCAGCTATTAGAACAGAATGTGCCTGTGTACAGTCCAGATGGATACTACATTCAGGATAGCAAGGAAGAAAATGACTGAGGTGATTGAGTCACAGTGAATTTCTGCATTCCAAGACCTATTTATCACACATGCTCCAAAACAAAACAGTGGGGAAAAAAAATCTAGTGGTTGCACTCCAAAAGTTCTTCAGTTCAACTTTGACTGAACAAGAATTTAATGCTTGATTAAATGCCAGAGGTTAGCAAGAAATGGAACATAAAATGTTATACAGATGTCCTGCTGTCAAAAAGAAAAGCATACACTTGTGCCCAAATAGCAGTACCCCATAGTTTTGTGCAGACTTCTGCCAGGTTTTATAAGTCAGCCAATCAGAGTAGGCTACTATATCATGTACAAATGGAATTAAAATGTAATTCATGACATCTTTTTATTGTTATGTTGTCCTCAATTTTCAGTAACCTATATCACATACATTATAGGGCGGCCTCACAACAAGAAGCTCCCGTGTTCGAATCCCGGGCCAGGATCTTTCTGTGTGGAGTTTGCATGTCCTCCGCTTGCGTGGGTATTCCGGTTTCGATTAGGTGGATTGGTGATTGTAAATTGTCCATAGGAGTGAATGTGTGTGTGAATGGTTGTTTGTCTATGTGTTACCCTGAGAAGGACTGGTGACCCGTCCAGGGTGTACCCTCGCCTCCCACCCAATGTGTGCTGGGATAGGCGCAGCAGACCCCTGTGACCCCGAATTTGGGAATAAGCGGGTAAGAAGATGAGTGAATGAATGAAAAGTTTCATTATATTTTTTAGCATAATAAAAATAGTGATTTTCCACAATGGCAAATTAATTAGAAGAGAAAAGAAGGCTTTATTTGTCACACATACATTACAGCACGGTGAAATCAGAATGGGTGTAATTAAGTGTGAAATGAGACTGTTTATAAAGTAGTCTCTACATCTGTCATCTCATGTTGAGAGAAGAAAGAATAAGATTTTCAACATTCACATAAAATTCGATTTTATTATTTACCGTGAACAAGAAGTGCAAAACAACAAATTGTAATTTTCCTGGTTTCAAAGTGATCAGAAATGTAGACATCCATAAGAAAAAAATTAGATACACCATATCAAACTTCTAACAATTTCCATCGTGAGTTACTAATCTGTTTGACTGAAACATTGTGTTTTATGAATTTTTGTTTTTGTATTTAAATCATTTATTTTGGGGCTTTTGGGATTTTTCTAATTTGTCATTGCATTTTAAGGTTGGGATTGGTTATTTTGTTTGTGCACTTTTTGGCCACTGTACAATTGTAATAAAAAGTTTACCTCAAAGTAGAATTTAGTGGAAGTGGTAGCCTAGTGGGTAAGGTGTTAGACTAATACCAGAAAGACCGGAGTTTGAAACCCACCTCCACCAACTGTGGGCCCTTGAGCAAGGCCATTAACCCACAATTGCTCAGTTGTAAACAATAGACCAAATGTAAGTCGCTCTGAATAAGAGCGTCTGTCAAATTGTAACTGTATTTAAGGGCGTGTTCCTGTCATTACATCTCATGTGTCCTATTTCATGTTTAAAAAGTGACTTATGACTGAGATTTAAAGACGAAACACGCATTGTTTTTACACATCAATTTAAAAGATGCCTTAACCCTGTCATAACCTATTCTGCTAGAACTATTTCATCAGCCACACAGTTCACTTGTTTCTGACTATTTATAGCAGTCACTATAAAAATGACCAAAAAAACATTCTAGTATAGACCCATCCAGGATGTACCCCGCCTCTAGCACTATGTGTGCTGGGATAGGCGCAGCAGACCCCCATGACCCCAAATTCGGGAATAAGCGGGTAAGAAGATGAATGAATGAATGAATGAATTCTAGTATAACAGAATGCATTGTACTATTACTCAATTAAGGGCAAAGCGGTGTCATAGTGGTTAGCACGGTTGCCTCACAACAAACAACAGGTTTGATTCCCGGGTCGGGTATCATTCTGTGACTCTGTTTCCTTCAATTACTCAGGTTTCCACAGTCCAAAAACATGTACATTAGGCGAATTCACATAAGAGTGAATGTGTCTGTGACTGGTTGTTTATCTGTGTCTGGCCCTGTGATGGACTGGCGATCTGTACCCCTCTCGCCCTTTGAGCACTGGGATAGGCACCGGCAGGGCCCATGACCCCAAATTAGGGAATAAGCAAGTAAGAAGATGGATGATTGAATGAATGAATATTACTCAATTAATTTAATTAATGACTTAGTAGTAAACACTGTTGCCTCACAGCAAGAGTACCCTGGGATATCTGGTTTCTTCATTTGGCCATAGGAATGAGTGTGAGTGTGTGTGGCCCTGTGACTAGTGACCTGTCCATAGTGTACTCCTCCTGCCTTTCACCCTTCAGAGAGCTGGGATAGATTCTAGAAAACCCCAACGACTCCAAAGTAGTGTGTATAGGAGATGAATGAATGAACATCCATTCTATAACATACTATTTAAAAGGGAAATTTATTTTATCTGGGAAATTATGTTTTTAGTCAAGCCAGGAAATGTTCTTCATGCCTTATTATCTTATTATTATATCTGTCTGATTTACACAGCAAGTCAATGTCAAGTTTAATGGTAATTTATACTAATCCTACTTTTCTGCAACACTTTAGACAGCAATTTATATATACACTGAAAAATTACTTTTAGTCATATTAATCATAAGTTGATTATGATTTAAGTTGATTTTATGAGTTAATCATTAACATGACATCAGCTGTGATGTGCTATACAAAAAGTGACACAAACATCCTACAGTGATCCTTAATCTGCAGTGAAGAGAAAATGATCAAATTGTTCTATCAGGTAGACAAAAGCGATCAATATCGCTTCTTCTTTTTGTGCTATAGACATTAGACCTAATCTTACGCTTCAACAGGATATTAAATTACTGATTTACGGAAAGATTGTTTTTGAAGTATTGTAGGTTTGGATAAACAAACTTTTGAGCATGACTGATCTCTGACTTTTCCAAACTATTTCTCTTTCTCATTCATATATATATATATATATATATACAGACACATGTATATATTTCGTCATAATAATATCCTTGTTCAAAGAGGTTAGTGTGTTGTGTGATTGACATTAATCCCACCTAGCCAAGTTATAGACATGTTTTAAAGATGTAAGATGTTCAAACAACACATGTGGATGTTCTGAGACCACATGTCTATTCTGGTTGCACAGTTAAAAAGTCTAATTATGTTTCTGGATAATAATAAATAAGCATAATTATGTTTCTACTTCTCCTTCCGGCTGCTCCCGTTAGGGGTTTTCTCCACACTACCCTGTCCTCTACATCTGGCTCTTTCACCCCAACTTCCTGCATATCTTCCCTCACCACATCCATAAACCTCCTCTTTGCTCTTCCTCTTTTCCTCCTGTCCGGCATCTCCATCCTCAGCATTCTTCTACCAATATACTGCATGTCCCTCCTCTGCACATGCCCAAACCATCTCAACCTAGCTT
>JAOTRA010105428.1:0-10859 GCA_026260255.1 Pseudolaguvia tuberculata
ACACACACACACACACACACACACACACACACACACACACACACACACACACACACACACACACACACACGGACTGAAGAGTCTGTCCTCTTTAACACATTAGATTCTGAATAATATTCTGGGATTTTTGTGATTGATTTCCATTAAACTTTGGAAATTAAGGTTTCAGGCTTATCCTGATGACCCTGATCAAAAGTTTACGCGCCTGGCTGTTAATGGCTTTCATGGATTTCTTTACTATCAGTGTACTTTTGCCATGTTTACAGTAAATCAGTTAAATAAGATACAATAGTAAAGTTTTGTATGTGCTGAAAATTCAGGACAAACAGCTCATTTCAGATTACAGCAAACAGTCAGACATTTAAACTCCGCCCACCTGTCTTACTGCTCACCCGTCTGTGATTATTGGGACAGGTACTTTTATATCATTAGAGTTTTATAGTTAAACTGCTTAATTCTCTATTATTTTAGTTAGAAGAGTCTGTGATATTAATTTGGCAGTTTTTAAACCTCAGAGATTTACTCCACAGCTGTTAGGATGTCTATAAGGAGACCGAGCTGAAGAGCATGTAAAAGTCCAATCAGGAGCAAACTGAGATCTTAAGAAGAAATAGGACCAGTTTGAGAAAATGCCTCAATGTCTTTAGCTTTTGGAGCTTTTTGACTAATTTAGATTTTAATTTGTAATAAGTTTTCATTCACAGCAAAAAACTCCTGTTACTAAACTTACACTCTAGCTAAGCAGAATAATGAACCTGTTCCGTGAACATGGTACCTTCCTGGATTCCAGATACACCTTCTTTCAGCTTTTTCTGCATTACAGCAGATCTGTGAGATTAAATTGCCTCTGAAGGTGCCAAAAAAAACATCAGTAAATTCCTTCACAGAAGATAGTAAAAGAGAAACTGCTGATCAAACAATCTCCTTCTTCTTTAATTCTCACATTTCGATGAATTTATATTATTTTTATGTATCTGTTTATTTACCGTCTTAATTGTGTTGCTTTTGTGTTGAATTTCTGAACTAAATTAAAGGTAATCTACTGAAGATGTTGGCCAGCTGTGTGTTTTAAAAGTCTGTCAACATCTGTAATCTGTGTGTGAGGAAAGCCTGAGCTGATTGATTGTCCATCCACATGAGTGGTAGCCGTCAGTACAATGCTCACATGCTACTCTAGTAGAACTGAACACAACAGAATCAGGAATGTGTATACAAACTGTGCCGTTGTCCCGCTTGTCATAAAACTGTCTCATTTGTGTACATGTACAGGTATGAGGAAGCCACCGGTCGCGCCAAAACCCAGGCTGTCGGCATCTCAGAAGCCAGCCCCTCCTCCGATTGCACCTAAACCCGACATACTTCTTCCCTCTAACTGGTCTTCTGGGCCAAAACGGGGGAAACCTGCTCTTGCCCCTAAACCATGCATGGACAAGATCAGCCACAAGGCTGTACAGTCAACTACTTCTGTTGGCACTGGCAAATCTGAGGGTGTCCCCACATCTAAAAACAGAGGCCTTTCGCATTATATTATACCACCCAACAGTCACCATGAGGGAAAAACAAGGGGATCTGAAGAATCGAATGAAACAACAGATTACGATGGAGGAGAGAAGGAAAGCAATCCAGGAGAGAAGCCCGGCTGCAACAGTACTAAAGATCAAGTGACTTTACTCAGACAGGATGTACAAAATCACGGCCTTGCACTCACCCCAAACACTATACCAAATGCAAAGGAAGATAGACACTCAGCTGTGTTTATTGAGGATCATATACACACATCATCACACACACACTTACACACTTTAACAGAAGATAACTTTGATAAACAAGAGCAACCTGCCGAGCAGACTTCCCAAACACAGAATTTGACTTCTGGTGACACCACTGTTTCTGTGCCATTACCACCTAGTAAACCCCTACCTGTGCCCCTGCCACGGCATCCACGAAGAAATATGCTCCTTCGCCAAAAGGTGGTGGTGGAGGACTATACAGCCGAAACAGAAAAACACACTACTCCAGACATTGAAACACCCGTTTTAGAAGATCAACAATGTTTACCAGAAGTTACTACAGTATCCAACAATTCTGTTGTAAATGCTTCTTCAGACTTAAACAGAGGTCCTGACCACACCACAGCCTCCAACCATGACAGAGACTCTATATGTACCACACAAAACAATGGAAGTACAACTCATCTGGAGAATGTCTTCTACTCTCCAGCCACTAGTGAAACACCTGTGGACATGTGGCAACAGCCACCAGCCCCGCCCCCTCGACAGAAGTCCCTTCTACAAAATGGCAGTCATGAATGCAAAGCATCTTCCTTGGATACAGAGCATATAGACTCAGATGAGAAGCCTGACAAGGAGGAGGATGATGATGATGATGACGGAGCGTATGGAGATTTTGCTCGATGTACCTTTACTAGGAGTTTACCAAAACAAATCAGACTTAACCGCAGCCCTGAAGTTTCAACTGTAACCAGTATGTCTTCAGCAGAGGAGAGCTCACCAAGGATTGCTCCCAAAAAACCCCAGAGACACAGTCTTCCAGCTTCTGCTCTGTTGAGGAAACAAAACCTGCCACTGCAATCATCCTTTCCGACTCAGTCACTTACCTTTGGAGCACTTCCTGCTCCACCCAACGAGAAATCTTCATCATGGCGCATAACTTTCTCAGGAATTCCTCTATTTGGCAAGCAACTTTCTCAAAGCACTAGCCCATCTCATACCAGCGATGGAAAGAGGCCAGGGACAGGGTTGGTCAAGCAGAGGGCGAGATCGTTCTCCTCGGCCGATCTCTTGCGTGTAGACTCGGGTGGAGGCATACAGAAACACCGCAGCCTGAAAAAACTTCTGGAAGTACGTGTCAAGTTCTTTCCCAAACTGCTGCGTGGTGGAACGTCTCTGGACTGCACTAGCACAGATACAGAGACTGACACACAATCTGTGCTAAATGCCGAGGTCACACCCACGAGTGAGGACGCCGTTCTTCATGATGGAGAAGGGGATTATGGGGTTGAATATGAAAATGTTCCCCTTTATGAAGAAATTCCTGAGTACATGAACTTGCCCTGGGTCTATTCCAATCCCAATACAGATACTGGAGTGTATGAAGTACAGGAACCGTATGAAAAGCGCAGGTAAGAGGATGAGTATTGTTTGAAGGTTTCTATTCTATTCTATAGGTATCTAATCAAGCTTTTCTTTATCTCATTTTATCTTTACTTCCTAATGATTCAGCTCTATAGAACTGTACCTTACAATACCTTACCATACATTTGGGGCAGAGTGGGAGTGGTGTGGGGCAGAGAGAGTGTGGTGTGGAAGCGGATTGGGGCAGTGTGGGGGTGTAGAGAGGGTGTTGTGAGTGTACTGGGGCGTTGTGGGAGTGGTGTGTGAGCAAGATTGGGTTGGTGTAGGAGCAGTATGGGGTAGAAAGAGGGCAGTGTGGGGGCGGAGAGAGGGCGGTGTGGGGCGGATTAGGGTGGAGTGTGAGCATATTGGGTTGGTGTGGGAAAGGTATGGGGCGGATAGACTGCGATGTGCGGGAGAGAGTGCGGTGTGCGAGCTGATTAGGGCGGTGTGGGAGTGTGGTCAGACAGGGCAGTGTAGGGGCAGAGAGAGACGGAATTGTTGGAGTGGTGTGGGAGCAGAGTGGGAACGGAGGGAGTAAATGCTTTTTGTTGTTGTTTTGTTATTGAGCAAATTCATATGTTTATAACCAGTTAAAACGTCACTGTCATGTCCTGCTCGGTAGCTATGCTGGCACTTCCTCATTCCAGAGTTTTAATCTGCTCGCGATACAGAAGGTGCACAGGAATTTTTACACACAATTCAAAACTGCATAACCTGGAAACCCTGATAACTCATTGCTGCGGCCCAGGTTCAGATTAACATTCACCAGTGCAGCACCTAAGCAGGACATGAACATGAAGCCAGGAGAAATTGAGTTTGTAAGAAGTGAATGAGGAGCTTAGTTGGGATGAGTAAAACGTTAACAAACTACTCTGCCAACAGCATACATTACTTCATACATTACTACATACATTATTACACACATTACTACACACATTACTACATACATTACATCATACATTTCTACATACATTACATCATACACTGGGATGGACTGGCTACCCGTTCAAGGTGTACCCCCATCACGCCCTATGTGTGCTGGGATAGGCGCAGCAGACCCCTATGACCCCGAATTAGGGAATAAGCGGGTAAGAAGATAAATGAATGAATGAATGAATTACATCATACATTACATCATACATTACTACATACATTGCTACTTACATTACATCACACTTTACTACATACATTACAGCATGCGTTACTACATACATTGTTGCATACATTACATCATACATTACTTCATACATCATGCATTGGTACATATTTTGCTACATACATTACATCATATATTACTACAAACCCGATTCCAAAAAGGTTGGGAAACTCAAATTGTGAATAAAAACAATGCAATTAAATGGAAGTTTAAAACTCTTATATTTTATTCAGAATAAAATATAGAAACCTATCAAACGTTTAAAATGTTCAAATGTTTAAATTGAGACATTTTGAAATGTCCTTCCAAATACTGGCTCAATTTGGATTTTATGAAAGCTAAATTCCAAAAAAGTTGGGACAGGTAGCAATAACAGGCCGGAAAAGTTAAATGTACATATACGAATCAGCTGGAGGACCAATTTACAACTTATTAGGTCAATTGGCAACATGATTGGGTATAAAAAGAGCCTCTCAGAGTGGCAGTGTCTCTCAGAAGTCAAGATAGGCAGAGGATCACTAACTCCCCCAATACTGTGACGAAAAATATTAATGCAATATCAGAAAGAGTTTTTCAAGGCCCTTAGACCTTCAGGCCCTTAGACGTCACTGCATTACATAGAAGACTGCCACTGTTATGAAAATCGAAACATGGGCTCAGGAAAACTTCCAGAAAACATTATTAGGGAACACAATCCACCGCGCAGTTCGCCGTTGCCAGATAAAATTCTATAGGTCAAAAAAGAAGTCATATCTAAACATGATTTAGAAGCGCAAGAGTTTTTTCTCTGTGCCAAGGATCATTTTAAAATTTACCTTGGCAAAGTGGAAAAAACTGTTCTGGGGTCTGACAAATAAAAATTTGAAGTTCTTTTTGAGAAACTGGGACGACATATCATCCGGACTAAAGAGGGCAAGGATAACAAGTTGTTATTGGCGCTCAGTTTAGAAGCCTGCATCTCTGATGGTATGGGGTTGCATGAGTGCGTGTGGTATGGGCAGCTTACACGTCTGGAAAGGCATCATCAATGCTGAAAGGTATATCCAAGTTCTAGAACAACATTGGCGCCCATCCAGATGTCGTCTCATTCAGAGATTTGCATTTTCCAACATGACAATGGCAGACCACTTACTGGATCAATTACTACAACATGGCTGCGTAGGAGAAAGATCCGGGTACTAAAATGTCCAGTCGGCAGTTCAGATCTTTCACCCATAGAGGAAGATGCTATAAAGAAGACGTAAGACAGTTGAACAACTAGAAGCCTGTATTAGACAAGAATGGGAAAACATTCCTATTCCTAAACTTGAGACACTTGTCTCCTCAGTCCCCAGACGTTTACAGACTTATAAAAAGAAGTGGGGATTCCACACAGTGGGAAACATAGACTTGTCCCAACATAGACTTGTCCCATGTTTCCCTTAAAATGAATAATTTTCTCAGTTTACAGTCATCTCTGTAAAATATCAATATACTGTCATTCTGAATAAAATATTGAAATGTGATGCTTTCACATCAATGCGTTTTGTTTTTATTCACAATTTGTACAGTGTCCCATTTTTTGGAATCGGTTTTGTACATATATTATATTGTACATTACATCATATATTACTATGCACATTACTGAATTGCCAAATCTAAATTTGGACATTCTTTTATAATCAGTGGTGGAATGCAGTTTATTAGTGCTGAGTCCAACTGGTCCTGAGTGTGTTTAAAGGCTTACCTCATTTCTATCCTGAGGAAGACATAGGGTCATTTTTAAATGTGTGTTTATTAAATATGGGGCATTTAGTGTGATATAGAATCTATAAGCTAGGCATGGTATGGGGTGAAATCAACCCCTATTCAACTTGTCATGGGGTACAGAAACACTACACAAAGGAAGCAACCATGAATTTGTTTAATACTGAAGGTCTGAGTGTTGAAACAGCCACTGTAATGGTCCGACTGGAGATCAGCTGACGTTCTTTCCTGAGAGTTATTTTCAGTGACCAGAGCAGGAAATATCTGGAGAGGAGAGAGGGCAGGGCCTCTGGAAAATACACCCCCCAGCTCCCCCCACCCCTGTTCGTGTTGATACAATTACATCAGCTAATACAACACATTCCTAACATTAGGAATCCTGAACGTTTCTGGATATTTGATTCCGGTGCTTCTTTACATTATTCTTGGGATTTTAGCATAAACTGCTACATTACTAATGATTTATGTTAAATGCAGAAAGTGGGTTTTTTTATTGACCCGTATCTGATCTCTTACACAGCAGAAAACCCAATATCCGAATCCATGTGCTTTTGTTCGTGGATCAAATCCCAGCTGGGCCACAACGAAACAAAAAGTCAGTATTAACACTCAATACTTCCATGCTCGATGCTTCCATGCTCGATGCTTCCATGCTCAATACTTCCACAATTGATACGTCCAATTCAATACTTCCACACTCGATACATCCACACTCGATACTTTCACGCTTGATACTTGGACACCTGATACTTCCACAATCGATATGTCCACACTCGATAGTTCCATAATCGATACTTCCACGCTCGATACGTCCACACTCGATACTTCCACGCTCTTTCTTTTTCTGAAATGCGTTGTTACTTTTATGACAGATGTAACACGACACACACCTTCCAAAAAGTTTCACTTTTGTCTCGCCAGTCCGCAGAGTATTTGTAACCGTCTTGTAACCATTTTTGTCCCGAGTCTCTTTCTTATGGTGGAGTCATGAACATTGACCTTAACTGAGCCAAGTGAGGCCTGCATTTCTTTGGATGTTTTTGTGGGGTCTTTTGTGACCTCTTGGATGAGTCATCGCTGTGCTCTCCTGGGAAGGTTCTCCACTGTTCCATGTTTTGGCCATTTGTGGATAATGGCTCTCACTGTGGTTAGCTGGAGTGACAAAGCTTTAGAAATGGCTTTATAACCTTTCCCAGACTGATAGATCTCAATTATTTCTTTCTCATTTGTTTCTGAATTTCTTTGGATCTCGGCATGATGTCTAGCTTTTGAGGATCTTTTGGTCTACTTCATTTTGTCAGGCAGGTTCCTGTGATTTCTTGATTGCAAACAGGTGTGGCAGTAATCAGGCCTGAGTGTGACTAGAGAAATTGAACTCAGGTGTGATAGTTATGTTTTAACAGGGGGCAAACACTTTCTCACACAGGGCCATGTAGATTTAGATTTTGTTTTCCTTTAATAAAAAAAACCTTCATTAAAAACTGTGTTTTGTGTTTACTCATGTTATCTTTGACTAATATTTAAATTAGTTTGATGATCACATGAAACATTAAAGTGTGACAACATGCAAAAAGATTGGAAATCAGGAAGCTGGCCAACACTTTTTCACACCACTGTAGATAGATCGAACAGGCGAGAGGGAGAGAGAGAGTGGGGGAGAGAGGAGAGAGTGGTTAGTGTAAAAGGAGAATGAGTGAGTGTGAGAAACCAGTGCTAATCCCACATTACCCACATTTTCAGAGCAACGTTCCCACCATGAACATGGACATTTCTGACTGTGTGTTTCTAACACTATACTATGGTATACTATTCTATTCTATACTATACTATTGGATACTATACTTTTGTGTACTACACTATTCTATTCGATCCTATTCTATACTGTTTTATACTATACTACTGTCTACTATTCTATACTATACTACAGTATACTAATCTATACTTTACTGTACTATTCTATCCTATTCTATAGTATACTATACTAATCTGTCCTATACTATTGTATGCTATTCTATACTAGTATAGTAGTATAATAGTATAGTATACAATATACTATACTAGTCTGTACTATTGTATACTATACTATTCTTTTCTATACTATACTATTGTATACTACTTTATTCTATAAGCTACTATACGATTGTATACTATTCTATTGTATACTATTGTAATAGAACTATACTGTTCTATTCTATACTATACTGTTCTATGCTATGCTATTCTATACTATACAACACTATACTATACAACTCTTTACAATAATATACTGTATGCAACACTATTATATAATATCTGTATAGGTGGAGGTGTGAAAACGTTGTCCGTGTTGGGAATGTTTGCAGCTCATGTAGCGTGAAAAGAAAGGGGTGTCGTTAGTTTTAACAGTTTCAGATGTTTGATGTGTTTTTTTCTTAATATACGAAAGTTTTTATTGTCTTTATTCTCTTTGCTAACAGAACTCAACTGGGCGGTGAACTTTCAGAGGAAGAGGAAGGAGTGAGCTCTAATGAGGAGGACGATAACAGCTCCACCTCCAGCAAGGATGAAATGGACCAATCAAAAGAGGTGAGACAATGTTTTCTTACTGATAGTTAAGTGGTGGTATGTAAAAGCTATTTAGAGAATTCCCTCTGAGAGCGCCCCCTTTAAAGAATTCCTCCTGAGAGCGTCCCATTTACAGAATGCCCTTTGAGAGCGTTCCCCTTTACAGAATTCCCTCTGAGAGCGTCTCCTTTAAAGAATACCCTCTGAGAGCGTCCCCTTTACAGGATTCCCTCTGAGAGCGTCCCCTTTACAGAATGCCCTCTGAGAGATTCCCCTTTACAGAATGCCCTCTGAGAGCGTCCCCTTTACAAATTGCTCTCTGAGACCATCCTCTTTAAAGAATACCCTCTGAGAGCTTCCCCTTTACAGAATTCCCTCTTAGAGCGTCCGCTTTACAGAATGCCCTCTGAGAGCGTCCCCTTTACAGAATGCCCTCTGAGAGCGTCCCCTTTACAGAATGCCCACTAAGAGCGTCCCCTTTACAAAATGCCCTCTGAGACCGTCCTCTTTAAAGAATCCCCTGAGACCGTCCCCTTTAAAGAATAACCTCTAAGAGCGTCCTCTTTACAGAATGCCCTCTGAGAGCATCCCATTTAAAATAATTCCCTCTGAGAGCGTCCCCTTTACAGAATTTCCTCTGAGAGCGTCCCCTTTCCAGAATGCCCTCTGAGAGCTTCCCCTTTACAGAATGCGCTCTGAGAGCTTCTCCTTTACAGAAGGCCCTCTGAGAGCGTTCCCTTTACAGAATGCCCTCTGAGAGCATCCCTTTACAAAATGCCCTCTGAGACCGTCCACTTTAAAGAATTCCCTCTTAGAGCGTCCCCTTTACAGAATTGCCTCTGAGAGCGTCCCCTTTACAGAATGCCCTCTGAGAGCGTCTCCTTTAAAGAATACCGTCTGAGAGCGTCCTCTTTACAGAATGCCCTCTGAGAGCGTCCCCTTTCCAGAATGCCATCTGAGAGCTTCCCCTTTACAGAATGCCCTCTGAGAGCATCCCCTTTACAGCAGGGGTGTCAAACTCAAATTCACAAAGGGCCAAAATGAAAAACTGGGACGAAGCCACGGGCCAAACTAAATATTTAACAGAAAAAAATTACAACATCTGCATGTTTTCTCTTTATTTAACAAATGTAATGTTAAAGCTTTTCTTTCTAAAATGTGTAATAACTGTTTGCTTAAACATTAAATCCAAAACAAGCAACTCAATCTCACATTCAAAACCGTTGCTTTTTATCTGGGCAAATGACATTGCAAACACTGAGCATGCATTTTTTAACAAACTTTCCCTCAGTAAAAGGCTGGACTGATTTGGCCATTTCTGCGGCTACAATAAAACTAGCCTTTAAAGCAGCTTCACTTTGGGATTTTGCTTTGGTGAACATAGTTTGCTGTGAAACAAGACTTCTTTTCATCTCCTCCACCTTCTGGAGCGTTTGACTTTCATTCAGATTCTTATACAAGTCCTGGTGTTTTGTTTCATAGTGTCATCATATATTATATTCTTTAATTACAGACCTGTTGACTGTGCACACAAGACAGATGGGTTTGTCCTTTAAAATGAGGAAAACATCTGTCTCCCACCTGTGAAGAAAAGCCCCTGCTTTCTGTCTTTTGTTTAGCCATTTTTGAAGGCGTTTATTATATTTGAAAGAGGCAGGTTGCAGGTGCTAATGAAAGTAAGCAAAAGTGGTGGGGCAATAAGTTGACTGAAGGAGTGGTGCCAACGTTTTTGCAAAGCATTATGGGACTTGTAGTATCAGTGCTGCATATGTGCTATATTGGTGCGGCAGCCGGTGGGCCAACTCTAATGCATATTTGATATGATCTTGTGGGCCAAATATAAGTAGATCATGGACCAAATTTGGTCCACGGGCCTGAGCTTGACACCTATGCTTTACAGAATGCCCTCTGAGAGCGTCTCCTTTACAGAATTCCCTCTGAGAGAGCCCCCTTTAAAGAATGCCCTCTGAGAGCGTCCCCTTTAAAGAATCACCTCTGAGACCGTTCCCTTTAAAGAATCACCTCTGAGAGCGTCCCCTTTAAAAAATCACCTGTGAGAGCATCCCCTTTACAGAATGCCATCTGAGAGTGTCCCCTTTACAGAATGCCATTTGAGAGCGTCCCCTTTATACAATGCCATCTGAAAGCGTCTCCTTTACAGAATGCCCTCTGAGAGCGTCCCCTTTAGCGAATGCCCTATGAGAGCGTTCCCTTTAAAAAATCCCCTGAGACCGTCCCTTTTACAGAATGCCCTCTGAGAGCGTCCCCTTTAAAGA
>JAOTRA010105483.1:0-10855 GCA_026260255.1 Pseudolaguvia tuberculata
GTGTGTGTGTGTGTGTGTGTGTGTGTGGGAGAGAGAGAGAGAGAGAGAGAGAGAGAGAGAGAGAGAGAGAGAGAGAGGGAGAGATGACAAGGGAAGATAAGCAAACTGTGGATTGTGTTGTGTGTGTGTGTGTGTGTGTGTGTGTGTGTGTGTGTGTGTGTGTGTGTGTGTGTGTGTGTGTTAGTCTAAATAATGCTACTGTTACCACAAACCAAATGACTTTCAGTCACCTTCAGTCCACCATTCATTCTATTTCATTCCATTGAATTGTATTTTATAGTAAATATGGTGTTATAAATATGGTACAGCTTGAAAATGTTGGGACTAAATGTGTATTCTAATATATAATATACAAATTGTTTATCCCTAACGAGCAGCGGTGGTGTGACAAGGAAACCTTGAAAGAAAGAAGACTTATGCACATCTGCTTGACATATCCACATCTGGTTGTCCTGGTGTGTTTGATAATCAGTAATATCCGGTGTGTCCGGAAGCTGATAAACGTATAAATCAGCAAATATAAAAGTTGTTTAACAAGGCTGGTTGGCAGTGAGGGGGTAGGGGATGTGGGTAAATCTAATGTCTACCGATGAATACCTGAGCACAGACACCGCTGAACTGCTGCACCTTCGAGTCACTGCCCTGATGTGTCGGGCTGCCTACGCGTGATACGTGATACGGTGTCCGGGTTCAATTTGGAAAGCCATAGTTGGTGTTGGACTGGTAATTGGATGATTGTGGGTTCAATTTCCAGAATCATTACTGGGCCCCTGAGCAAGGCCCTTAACCCTTAAATGCTCAGATGTATGAACTCTAAAGTCACTCTCGATAAGGGCGCCTGAGCGTTGGGCCAAAATATTAGAAATCAGGGTAAGGACACTTGAGTGTGGTGCATTCTCAATGCTGTGATATCCATCACTGGACCACCTAAAGCTGTAATCCAAAGGTCTGCATATTTTAGGGACCCCCGTAGATCCACACCCGGAATGGCTCTGGTAGGGAACCCAACTTCACATCCTTTCATTTTTCACTTTTGAGGACACATGCCTGAGGTGACGCTGTCAAGGGTACTTGTTCAAGGGTTCTGTATCAGTCGTGCCGTGATATCCACCACTTGATCACTTAAAGCTGTAATCCAAAGGTCCACATATTTTGGGCAGAATGGGTGTGGTAGGGAACCCAACCCCATATCCTTTCATTTTTATCAAAGATTTTATTTTTGATAGTTCCATCATAGTAACATTTTTAATTTACAATTTTAGTGTGGGCGGCGCGGTGGCGTAGTGGATAGCACAGTCGCCTTACAACAAGTAGGTCCCGGTTTTGAATTCTGGGCCGGGATCTTTCTGTGCGGAGTTTGCATGCTCTTGCGTGGGTTTCCTCTGAGTGCTCCGGTTTCCTCCCACAGTCCAAAGACATGCAGATTAGGTGGATTTGGTGATTCTAAATTGTCCATAGGAGTGAATGTGTGTGTGAATGGTTATTTGAGTATGTGTTGCTCTGTGATGGACTTGTGATCCGTCCAGGGTGTACCCCTGCCTCTCGCCCTATGTGTGCTGGGATAGGCGCAGCAGACCCCCGTGACCCCGAATTCGGGAATAAGCGGGTAAGAAGATGAATGAATGAATGAATTTTAGTGTGTGGGCTGCTCGGTGGTATCGGAGTTAGCACAGCCAACTCACAGCCAGAAGGTTCTGAGACAAGCGGTCTTTCAGTTCAGAGCTTGCATGTTCTCCCTGTGCCTGCGTTGGTTTTCTCCTGGTACTCTGGTTTCTTCCTACAGTCCAAAAAACATGTACATTACTTTAATTGGTGATTCTAATAGCAATGAGTGTGTGTGTGTGTGTGTGTGTGTGTGGTTGTCTATGTGTGATGGACCCCAGCAGACCCCCGTTACCCCATTGCAATGTAAATCTTTTATCTTGGTGGTACATCATGTCATGTACCTCAAATTAGTTTTTAAGGGAAAAATAGTTTTTAGAGCTTTATAAGAGTTAAGGACTGCTGCGGTGGTGTAGCGGTCAGCAGGGTCGCCTCACAACAAGACAGTCCTGGGTTCAATTCCTGGGCAGTGTGTCTTTCTGAGCAGAGTTTGCAGAGTTCTCCCTGCGCTTGTATGGGTTTCCTCCGGGTACACCTGTTCAGAGTGTACCCCTGTCTCTCGCAATATGTGCGCTGGGAAAGGCACCAGCAGACCCCTGTAACCCTGAATTAGGGAATAAGCGGTTGAGAAAATGAATGAATGAATGTTATTGTGTAAAATGAAAAGGTTTCACAGTATTTTAAACAAAGTGAAATCTGTCGATCCATTAATTCACTGTTCGGAATCTTTAAGCAAAATTTTTCCATCATACTGCTATTGTAATTATCTATAGTATGTTTAGTCATGTAATGTGTAGACATCGCTGATCTCCAGGAAGTTTGGTCTCTCTGCGTTTTTCATTTTTGTGCGAGTGTGTTTTTTGGTTTGTGTGTGTGTGTGTGTGTGTGTGTGTGTGTCTTTGCATTCACGGCATGTGGGTGTGTCTTGGCCTTCTAGTAATTAAAGTGATGAATGCTGTGACCCTGTCCTTTCTGTGCATCACTGTGGAGTCGGGATGCAGCTACACTACAGTTATTAATCATTTATTTGGTGTGACAAAGGAAGAGAGACAGAAAGAGCGAGAGACAGAGAGAGTTACAGAGAGCGAGAGACAGAGAGAGTTACAGAGAGAGAGAGACAGAGAGAGAGACAGACAAACAGAGAGAGACAGAGAAGGACAGAGAGAGAGAGAGAGACAGAGAGGCAGAAAGAGAGAGTGAGAGAGACAGACAGAGCAAGATAGAAAGGAGGCAGAAAGAGGGAGCGAGAAAGACAACGAGACAGAGAGGCAGAAAGAGAGAGAGAGAGAGAGAGTAGAACGTAATGTATCACACATGAAGAGAATGTGAAGAACAGGAAGGAATGCCGGTCTGTCTTTACGTGTACGACGAGATGATATCAGCCTTTAATTACAAAACTCGACATACTGCAAAGTACATATCCAATCCTGTACAATCCACATCTGCCCATCTGCCCCATACAATAACACCAACTACCCTGAAATGCTTTTTTTTTACAGTTTGGATGTTTGATCTGCTGGGTTAATTACCTGATTGTATTCAGCGTGCATGCTCTCCCTTCATGCATATTGAAGAAGGTGTGGTGGAGGGATGACGAGAAGGAGAGAAAGATGTTGAGAGGTAGTGGACTGCAGTAAAGGTAGAGCAGAGTTTTCTCATGATCATCTGCAATACTAGAATTTCCATTAATAAAATCAAATAAAATCTGTACTATAAAAGGTCACCATTTCATAGTAGAATGATTTATTTTACCGTTGTTAAAGTTAACATAGAAAATGGGAGAAGATAGAACATCTAACATGAATGGTAACTTAAAGATCAATGCTACTGTCGGAATATTTCCTGCTGTTCATCTATTCATCCATACGAGCTGTTGAGGGTTAAGGAGCTTTGCTCAAGAGAAACCAGCAATGGCAGCTTCGGGGAGCTGGAATTTGAACCCATGCATAATCTTCCATTTAGCAGCCCTTAATTATAACCCCATAACCACCAAGCCACCATTTTATCCCAGCAAATGATGTTTTTCGTGTAGGACAAAGACGTTAGTTAATGTTCATATCAAACAGCTGGATAGGAGAAAAATGTGATTCCAGTCACATGGCTGGTTGATGTATCTCACTATTGGAAGATGGCATAAAACACACATTCACTCCTATGGGTAATTTACACTCACTAATCAACAAAATATACGTGTTTTTGAATTGTCAGAGGAAACTGGAGTACTTAGAGGAAACCCACGCAAGCATGGGAAGAATATGTAAACACTGCACAGAAAGATCCTCAGCCTGGGAATCGAACCCGGGACCTTTTGTTGTGAGGCGACTGTGCAAATCACGATGCCATCATGCCGCCAGACCACATTTCACTCTATTATTTATTATGACCAATCAAAATAATTACAATAATCATCACAATGTCTAGTACAGTATCACTCAATGAATTCACACCAGGTTCTTCCGGCTGTATTCAAAGTCTCATTTTGCTACCGTTTGTTAATTATTGATACATTTAACACTGCATTTGTTTAAGTGTTTGCAAGAGTTTAATTAAAACTCTTTCTGACAGCATCTCCAGAGTTGCACACTTTTTAGACCAAGCAAATTTTCATGCGACAGTTTAAGAATTGATGAATTGTCTCATGCGCCCGGACAAATGTCCCCTGCATAAAGATGATCAATGCAAGACATTACTCAAACCTTTTTTTGTCCAAGACAACTAACTGCCCAAGAAAATGTTCCTCTTTCTTCATTAGTCCACCTAAATGAGCCTGGGGGGTAGAAAGGGGGGGGGGTCTCATGAACCGACTCGAAATTATAAATCAAATCACTGATGGATTGCACAGCTCCAGGCTGATATTTATAGCCAGAGTGCAAGAGACACCCTGATAAAATTGTTACAGGCAGATAAACTCGTATGTGGCCTTGAGCTGAAAGGCTAGCATGGTGGCCCAGAAAGGAAGCAGGGGAGGGAGGATCAATATCAGGTGACAAGCAGGAGAAGCGCAAGCAAGGCTATGATGAAGATAGAAAGAGAGATGGGCAGAGAAAGAGATCATGGCAAGGATATGGGTATAAAAAAAAGAGGTGAAACAGCGGTCGGGGCAGGAACAATAGAGTAAAGGGTTGATGACACAGACAAGGAAGAATGTGGGAGGGAGAACCGATACAGAGAGAGACAAGCACGGAAGCTGAGAGGGTCACCTTCAGCGATGGGAAATGATTCAGCACATTCTTCCTCCCACTCAGGTTACTGCACTGTGACCTAGCGCAGCATGGCTAGGGGCTCATCTGCCAAACCTAGTTTCATCCCTGCATCCTTGCCCATCCTTTAATCTTATTTGCTCTCATTTGTCTTTTAGAATTATGGCTGCACACATAATTCTTACTATCTCATGGTGATTTTGTCAATTATTTATAAATATCTTTGTTAATTACTGACGTTTCCCTCAATTACCTCTGGGATAATCTGCTATTTAACAAAATACGCATCAGTGACAATGTTTTTTTTAATTGCATGATGACACTTTACTTTTCCATTAAAGAATTATATGGAAATGTTCTTTCAATTCTTATACGGAAATGCCTGAACACTTTTCTGCAATAGCCAATTTACTGACTCCGAGTTCCTGGGGAGGTCTTACAGTACAGGGAGATGGAAGTAGCTTGTCGCAGCTCATGTATACTGCATGTACTTGAAGTAACGATCGATTCGCTGTTTTTTCTCATCAGTAGTTAGTCCGGTTTAAATATGTGGGAATTAGTTCAGTGCTGTCCGTAAATCTGCTGGGACCTTTGCAAATATCTTTATCAATCAAAGTGTCGCTGAAAGACCAAATACAACTGGATGGTAATAGGGGCATACCGGTCACTAGTCACTTTTTACCCACTTATTCCCTAATTCTGGGTCCTGGGGGTGAGTGTATTTCAGCGCACATAGGGCAAGAGGCAGGGGTATACCCTGGACAGGTCGCCAGTCCATCGTAGGGCAACACATAACCAGAAACAACCACTCACACACATGGGCAATTTAGAATCACCAAACAGCGTAATTTACATGTTTTGGACGGTGGGAGAAAACCGGAGTACCTAGAGGAAACCCCTGGCAGCTCGGGGAAAACATGCAAACTCTGCACAGAAAAATCTCCAGCCCGGGAATCGAACCCAGGACTTTTTTGTTGTGAGGCGACCGGGCCGTATATACTACGCCACCCCGCCATTCTCATAGGGGTCATTATAATTTTCAAATTTATCCCTGATCGTTATTGGTTCACATATTTTGCAGCAAATATACCATAATGTTAATATTTTCAAGCGAGGATAAAGACCACCAACAGCTACCAACAGCTGCTGATCAACAGAGGAATTAAACAGCAATAAATTACAGCTGCTGATCAACAGAGGAATTAAACAGCAATAAAAGACAATGTTACTTTATAGCTCACGCTGAAATGCTCCTACCTATTGAATATTGAATCCCTCTATGTACAATAAAATGGAACATTTCCCTAAAGCAGGCTAACACACAGGAGCATGCATGTGGCTGGGTGGTCACGACAGATTGGAGATTGCTGGTAACCGAAAACGTTTTGGCTGCCTTCCAAGCGCCGCCAGTGAAGGAGGATCAGGGTCAGAGCAGTCAGATACAGGTTAGAACAAGGAAGTGACATCAACTTTACAAAAAACCCAAAAAAACAATCCCGAGTTATTACATACACAAGCGCATCAATAAAAACATGGAGGATAGGAATTGCTAAGCGCAGCTGTAATTACTACACAGCTTCATGAAAACTGTGTTAATAATAATAATCACAGTACACATCAATGTCTTTAGGGGAAATATGCCATGAACACAACTACTGTGGTCACTGACTGCTATTTTATATCCCAGAATAACCGCCATTAGGGTAATAGTAGACCGTTATATTGGTAGAAGAATGCTGAGGTTGGAGGTGCCGGGCAGGAGGAAAAGAGGAAGACTGTGGAGGAGGTTTATGGATGTGGCGAGGGAAGATATGCAGGTAGTTGGGGTGAAAGAGGCAGATGTTGTAACGCTCCGTGTGCAGACAAAGAGTTAGAATCCATATTGCAGAGATATATAAACACATTTATTTGGGAAGGGTAAAGGGAAGGCAAACAAATCCAAGGGAATATCCAGAAGAATAGTCAAACAAAGCAAGCATAGGTCAAATATCCAAAATAGCAATCAAGTTCAAGTTCACAAAACGCTTAGTAAGGCCAAATGGCAACAATACTTCGCAAAGTGTGCTAGGGACTTCCTGCTTTTATATCCTTGACCACGCCCAAAATGGCTGACACAGGAAGTAGTTGACTAGAACTCGGGCGAGGGCGCCCTCTGCTGGCGGACTTCCGAAGGCACAGCCCTTACAGATGTAGAGGACAGGGTAGTGTGGAGAAGAGTGATCCTCTGTAGCGCCCCCTAATGGGAACGGCCAAAAGGAGAAGAAGAAGTGTGATAGACCACATCTCTTAAAGTCACCATATGATAAGCGACAAACATGATTTATTGTTGATTCGTTTATTTTATTACATATTGCATATTGATTAAAAGGAAAAAAGTTACTTATTCATATATGACCAAGAAATTTAAGTGGCTGGATGCCAGTCAGGCTCAATCAAACCCCACATACTTACGAATCAAAGATAAAAAAAACTGTTTAGGGTGAAGTGGTAGTTTATCGATTAAGGTGTTTGACTGCTGTTTAAAAGATTATGATTTCATTTGCCAGCATCACTTATTTGCCACGGCTGGACCCCTTGAGCATGACCCTTCATTTTAACTGCTCAGATAAAGGAGTGTCTAATTTACTTCATTTTTGAAACTAGATTAATGACATCATTTAGACTTCAGTAAACATACTTACATGATTAGGCACTGATAAACCTGTTTTATAAAACACTGACTTGCTTTATTAAACATTATTCGCATGTCAATCACATCGAAATGTGATTTCTCAAATGTGTTAGACACAAAGAATCAAACTAATATTGTCATTGTTTTACAATTATTTGTTCATGTTAGACTGTCTCACCAGTTTTTATCAACAGTCATAGGAGACACCGAATGCAGAAGACCCTACAGAGCACATCAAATTATTAACTTCTCTGACTATTCGTCAGTAAAAATACTGCAGTAATCATTCTCTCTCTCTCTCGCTCTCTCTCTCTCTCTCTCTCTCGCTCTCTCTCTCTCTCTCTCTCTGTCTCATAACCGATTAACTGTCAGAAGGCTCTCGCATACAATAAGAAGCCCAAATAAAAGCATGGCTGGGATCACACAAGCGCAAACCTCTTTTGCTGTAATATGTTAGAACGGTAGACTAAACCAATACAAACAAGGAATCTGATAGAACAAATTGCTATGGCCAGAACCCAGCATGCTACGGACCCTACCCCTACCTTTCACCCTATGTTTTCATTTACAGTGGTTCTTTATTTTTTGTACAACTGAGCAAACAGACAATTACGTAGCAATTATGTAGCAATTACGTGGACTCCGTAAGCCTACGGAGCTTAGCATAGCTGAAAATTTAACTCCAGTCTTTCTGGTATCAGTCTAATGCCTTAACCACTAAGCCACCATTTCCCCACGTTCCCCATGTGCGCTGGGAAAGGCTTCATCAGGCCTCTGTGACCCTGAGTAAAACATGTGTTTATTGTTCATTTGCCTTGATAAAACCTTTGCGGAATCAGTGATCTGACCATTAGAAATGGGAATCTGATCTTTCCTACTGAATCGCACGGTTTACCATTAACATAAGCAACTCTTTAAAATATTCTTGATCCGTTCACAGTTTAGTTTATTAACGTGTGATTACTATAGCAAACTACATCCTTTAGTAAATATTATAATATAGCGGGTCTAACAGAAAATTCTACTTTACTAAGTCTATTATAGTATTTACCCTGGTTTATTAATTCATTAGAGCTAATACTATAGGACGCCACAGTAAGATGAAGTAAATTTAAGCAAGCATAGAGTAAATTGTCAAAGCTGTCTAAAGCTTTCTGTATAAAATGCGGCCACACCATCGACACCTTTTTGTTGTGTTCAGTGGAACTGCAGCAGTCGGCCTCTCCCCTGTGCTAAGCATCACTGCTGAAATGGAGGCATGCAGATATTGAGGTTGTTAAATCTGCTTTGGGTGGCATCGTAATGTTGGATAATTTCAGGCTTGTCACGTTTTGTCCTCCATGTCTCTTTCAGCTTCTACAGCCATGACATGAAAACCAAACTGGACTTCTTGTCCTTTTAGTCTTGGAACCTTAGAAACATTGGGGCTTGTTAGATTTTACAGTAACAGTATGCGTCAATCCATCATTTCGAAGCACTTCTGTCAGTGGGATGGAGGTGGGGAAGGTACTGTACATGCAATAAAAACCTGCAGACGAAAGCTCCTCTGCCTTTAGTGCATACAGTATGTATCACCTGATTTCTGAAAATAATGATACCTGTCTCAATCAGGCAGATAATATTAACAATGATAAATAAAAAGGAGCATTTTTTTGCACAAGAATCCACACAACTATGCGTATAATCCTAATATAAATTGTCAATGAGCTAGCTTGGTGGTTGAGGTGTTTGGAAAATTGTTTCCACCACTACCAAACTGCCATTTCTGAACCATTAAGCAAGGACTATAACCCTGAACTGCCCAGTTGGATTAGAAAAATGACGTCTGCCAAATGCTAGAAATGTAAATTATTAAAAGTGTTGTAGAAATAAATCCTAAATGCATTGAACTGCAGATGGGGTGGGAGGTAGAAAAGTATAGAGAGAACCCACAAACTCTACCACACATTGTATACACCCAACCTCCAGAAATGCAAGGTGAAAGTACTTCCTGAATATGTGATTAATAATAATAATCAATAAAACGTTAATGTTTTGCGTTCTTCCAGTAAACTCTCCAATTACAACCACTCTTGAATTGAGATGTTTGCTTCCCATCGGTCCAAGTAATGATTTTTCGATTCATGAACTGACCCATGTCTGGTTGTAATACTGATGTAGGAGGGTGTGATGACACACTGTCTGTAAGGTCTTTATATTCCCTATAAAAACAAACTGTCTTATTTGTTATTTTATGCTTACCCATGATTACATTGTTCCTCAAACCTTGACCTTTCTTAGGCCTGTGTATCTGATGTGATGGAGAGCAGAATGCTTTAAAAATGGTGGGTGAAGTTGAAGCTTGCTCTGAAACAGCACTGATTTTTGGCAAACAGAGGGGGCTCTTCATCAAACCTACAGCCATTTACTAACCTGGAGATTTTCTTAACTTAGACAGTTAATTAAATTAAGAAATTCTTAAGTTAAGAAATTCTTTTTTTGGAACTTGGAAAGTTGGAGTCAGATTGCAGGGTCAGCTATGATACAGCACCCAGGAAGAGTTAAGCCTCTTGCTCAGGGACCTGGCGTGACGTTGGTGGGTCTTGAACCCATGTCTTTCTTGGCGGTAGCGGGGTTTGGACCAAGGTCTTCCTAGTCTCAACTAGTCTTCGTAGTCTCAAACTGTAAGTTTGTGGACAGTGGTGACTGTCCACCATTGTCCACAAACTTACAGCAACCATCCAAGTGCTAACCAGGCCCTACTGGCATTATGGCCTGATGCAGTAACAGCATTACAGTATTTAAAGGGGTATCAAAACATTTTAAGAAAGTTTTCATCAGTTTGCATGTCTCGCATCCTTTTAATACCCCTTTCATATATTGCTTCAAGATTCATTCATTCATCTTCTTGCTTGCTTATTCCATAATTCGGGGTCACGGGGGTCCGCTAATCCCAGGGGAATTCACACATTTAGAGAATTCACAGGGATCAGCACAACCGGAGTGTGATGGTTAAGCCTAAAACCTTGCCCATCTCTCCTGCCAGCCTTTAAAGCTTCTCATTAAAATATCTCTAATACCCTTAAAATATATTTACTTATATTCGTTTTCTAACAATGTCATGGCATACATGTGATCCATTTTAAAACACCTAATATATGTATTTAATGTATAGGAATTGAACCCATGATGGAACAGGCAGCAATGTTGCGTTTGGACTTGGGAATAATCCCTGTGTGCATATTTTATATGTTCTGTTCTCCTGAAATGTGCCTGAATTTCCAACAGCTCTGGTTCCTTAATTATGAATGTATGTGTAACTTACAAATGTGTGTATGTGTGTGTGTGTGTGTGTGTGTGTGTGTGTGTGTGTGTGTGTGTGTGTGTGTGTGTGTGTGTGTGT
>JAOTRA010105522.1:0-10854 GCA_026260255.1 Pseudolaguvia tuberculata
ACTCCTATGGACAATTTACAATCACCAATCCACCTAATCTGCATGTTTTTGGTCTGTGGGAGGAAACCGGAGTACCCAGAGGAAGCCCACGTTGAAATACTGAAATACTAACAATCCTGTTTGCTGCCATTTACATTCTATTTTTCTGCCGCTCTGTTTTAGAGACCCTATCTGGTCATTAAACCATGAAGGAGCTTTTTTCTTGAACTAATTGTCTTTTAGCTGCGGTTACGCTGTCTAAGGTATAACGCAGAGTAGATTCAAGGTAATCCGTTGCCTGGTCTAGATGCATGGGACCTGACGGTGATTCAGTCTTGGTGGATAGATCTGGGAGAAGGTTAATAAAAGTTTGGAGGTTGTAGGTGTGTAGGCATATTTTGAAAATGAAACAAAGATCAAAGATTATTTCACACTGTGGGATTGTTTCCACGTTATCTACATTTATACCGAAGGATAATATCAAATCTTATGTGTGACCTGCTTTATGTGCGGGTCCTATAACACACTGATTGACTCCCACTGAGTCAAGCATAGATAGAAATGCCATCCTCAGCAGGTTGCCTGTATTCTCTAAATGAATATTAAAATCAAATCAAATCAAGATTGAATGAATGGATACATTCTGTGATTTTGACTATACTGGACTCTTTATAGGTCCTAGATTCGTAAAGACACTCTGGCTAATTTGGCAACAAACTCCTTGTCACTCCAGAATTCCTACTACTATCTCCATTCAGCTCCATTTTCATCCATGATTTATCAGGACAGTAATTCTCTATTAACCTTTACTATCTCTTTAGTTATATGCGCTTGCTATACATTCTATTGCTATCCACTGTGGCATGTTACTTGCTGTGCTGTAAAATAACAGTGTACCTTCACCCAACTCAGAATTCCTCTTGTCAGTGTCTTCCAGGCATGTTCTATACTGCTACTAATACATATAGTACTAAGAGCTGCAAAGAACATATAGTTTAATCAGTGGGACAGGAACATACTTATTATAGGTCATAAAAATATATCAATATATTTAATATACTGTGTGTGTATATATGGGCGGCACGTGGCGTAGCGGTTAGCATGGTCACTTCACAACAAGAAGGTCCCGGGGTTTGATTCCAGGGCCGGGGATCTTTCTTTGCGGAATTTGCATGTTCTCTTGCGTTTGCATGGGGTTCCACCAGGTACTCCGGTTTCCTCCCACAGTCCAAAAACATGCAGATCAGTGATTCTAAATTGTCCATAGTAGTGAATGTGTGTGTGTGTGTGTGTGTGTGTGTGTGTGTGTGTGTGAATGATTGTTTGTCTATGTGTTGCCCTGAGATGGTCTGGCGACCTGTCCAGGGTGTACCCCTGTCTCTCACCCTATGTGCACTGGGATAGGCGAAAGCAGATCCATGTCACTCCGAATTAGGGAATAAGCGAGTAAGAAGATGAATGTATATACCTGTAAGGATCCGGACTAAGCCTCTACCCCATAGTTAGCGTCTTGACGCATTACTTAAGCTTGTGAGTCATTTACTATGGTGCGGTTTATTGAATGAAGTGAACGGTATCACGAGTAACGTATGATCTTGTGTTTGATCTTACACTCGAACTTGAACTTGAACTTGAGCTTGTTTGGGAGATTTGTCTGACCGTGTCTTAGTTTTTACCTAAGTGTTTAGTGTTTGGGTGTTTGTTTATGTTAAAAATGATCGAGTTTACTTCCGTGTTTTCTTTTCCTGTTTCTACTATAGAGTTTATGTTTCGTGTGTTTGTTTGTTGATCTAATAAAGTGTGTTGCTGCATAAATGGATCCGGTAACCTCCCCGTTCTTATAATACCTTATTTTTATCAAACAAAAAGACAAGATTACAAGTAATTATGTTTTATGAATACTGAAGGGAGCCATTTCAATATTTTGCTGTTGGAAAACTAAATAAATGTTTTTATCCAAAGAAAACACTTTATAGTCTGTATTACTGAAACAAACAGAGATTAAAGTTACACATATGCGCAAAAAGGTAACACTAGAACAACTAGAAGCCGGTATTAGACAAGAATGGGACATCATTCCTATTCCTAAACTTGAGCAACTTGTACAACATTGCATTCGATTTTTATTCACAATTCGCACAGTGTACCAACTTTTTTGGAATTGAATTTGTACTTCAAAACACCTGTAAAGTTTTCCTGAGCTTTTAAATGATCTTTTTTGGAATCGAGTTTGTAGACAGACAGACAGACAGACAGACAGACAGACAGACAGACAGACAGATAGATAGACGTTTGGGTGGCAAACCAGTCTCATTACCAAATGGTTGAAAACCAAAGCTATAGACATTGGTTATGTTCAGATAGAAAAGTGTATCACAGTAATTGTCAGAATGTGATGCTTTGGGCAGCGTTCTGCTGGCAAACACTGTGTGAATGTTACTTTACAGGTACCACCTACCAAAGCATTGTTACAGACATACAGATGTATCCCTTAAATGAAACAGGTTTCTCTGATGACTTTTACCTCTTTTAGCAACAAAGTATACAACATGCTGAAGAAACATCCAGTCCATTGAAGGTCCTACTTTCCGACTTACAGGAGTTACATGAGTACATAACATCTTGGTGCAAGATACCTTAGCAGGTATTCATGGTTTAGTGGTCTTTAGTCAGAAAAATAGGAACCACCAAATTAGTATGCAAATAGTCATAATGTTATGCATTTGAAATGGCTTTGTACATATAACACACTCTTGAATATGTACACTGAAGGTAGTTTCTTAAGTTTTCCTAAGTTTCTGTACATGCATAAAGACAACAGTGTCTCACTGACATGCAAATACAGAACACAAAATGATGTAAGTGATGCACTAGATTATCAGCCAAGACTCTAAACCCTACAGTGGGGCAAAAAAATATTTAGTCAGCCACCAATTGTGCAAGTTCTCCCACTTAAAAAGATGCCTGTAATTTACATTATAGGTATACCTCAACTAGCAGAGTCAAAATCAGGGGAGGGGAAAATCCAGAAAATCACATTGTCTGATTTACAAATTATGGTGGAAAATAAGCATTTGGTCACCTACAAACTAGCAAGATTTCTGGTTCTCACAGATCTGTAACTTTCTGTAAGAGGCTCCTCTGTCCTCTACCCGTTGCCTGTATTAATGGCACTTGTTTGAACTCGTCTGTATAGTGGACACCTGTCCACAACTTGAAACAGGCACACTCCAAACTCCACTATGGCCAGAGAGCTGTCAATGGACACCAGAAACAAAATTGTAAACCTGCACCAGGCTGGGAGGACTGAATCTGCAATAAGTAAGCAGCTTGGTGCGAACAGATCAACTGTGGGTGCAAATATTAGAACATGGAAGACATACAAGACCACTGATAATCTTCCTTGATCTTGGGCTCCACGCAAGATCTCACCCTGTGGGGTCAAAAAGATCAGCAGAATATTGAACAAAAATCTCAGAAGCACAAAGAGGTACATAGTGAATGACCTAGTAACAAAGGCTACCATCAGTAACACACTACTCATTTTGTCTCTCATAATCGCCTAAGATGAAAATCATAGGCCTCATCTTTTTAAATGGGAGAACTTGCACAATTGGCTGGCTACATATTTTTTTCCCCACTGTAAAAACTTTAGAATTATAGTTTTTTGATGGCTTTTTTTTAATATTGCATTAATATCAACTGTTAGTTGTAATATTGTAGCGCTAGAGTTAGATTATACCAAAAAGCTCAAAGCATTGCTAATATTTACAGTGATATGTCATACAAAGACAGTGGGTGGTGGGCTAAATGGGTGGTGGGCTAAATGGGTGATGGATTTGAGTTCTGGTTTTAAACAAAGGGTAGAGTTAAGGGACACAATTGGCACTTGTGTCTGATGTGTCCAATGATCCTTTTGGGGTTTGGAAGTGGATGAAAGAGACTACATTCAGCATGTAAACCTGCCTTTATGCAAATCAGCTCAGCCTTGTGTCAAAACCTGGGAAGCTGATACTCTGACATACTACTCACCACTGGCAGACCTTCTGGGTCTTGTGGGGCATTCAGTTGGTACAGCACCAGGAACTGAGATCTGATGTCTGCTACAAATGTGGGTGCAATTCAAGGGGTTCAATGAGGTGCTGTTTGTCAAGAATAAGATGACAAGCAATTGAGTGGCCTGTCTGGCTTTTTCCTCATTTCCAGGTATGCTTAGCCCATGGTCCAGGAGCTGCCTGTCAACATTATGGTGAAGTACAATTGAACAAGCCGCCAAGTCTTCAGGCAGTTGGACACAGCTCAGAACAATATTACCACTGCAGCTACTGGAATTTGCACCAAAAGATAAAGGGCTTGTTTTTCTGCCACATCATGATCAAAATTATTTGCCAAATGGCAAGGAGCTGTTAACTTTACGTGGCAAGCTGAGGAAGTCTGCTATGAGTAATCTGAGCTGGGGGTGGGTGTGGAAAATTTACCTATGCAAACATGCATAAACAATGGAAAAAGTGAAAAAAATTCATCCCATAGTGACTATCAATCCCACTCTGTGTAGACTAAAGAAAACTCAATACACGATATAATCACTGTCTCACATTGATGAATATCTCAGGTCATTTTATTTAACAATGGATTTAAAAAAATACTTCTATATTGACAATAGCTTTTTACGCTCCATTTAGGTTACACTCATTCTTAATTTTAATTAATTATGAGAAAGTGATAATTAAATCAAAGCAAATTACTATGTGATGAGTCACTCTTGCATTCTACTGACTTTTCTGCCTTTTTGTGTTTGTCTTTCCTGGGAGAAGATGGGTGCCAGAGAGAAATCTGTCTGCGTGTGTCTGTGTGTGCGTGTGTGTGTGTGTGTGTGTGTGTGTGTGTGTGTGTGTGTGTGTGTGTGTGTGTGTATGCAAAACTGCTGATCGTTTGAAAATGTAACGACAGCATGAATATGATCTCAACCGATATACAGTACATTAGAGTCATAATTGGCCATTTTCTACATTTGATTGTCCATTGTCCTCAATCATTGTCCATTAAAAAAGGGTTACTATCATAACTCCAACTAATTTTTCTTTTTCTACTGTTTAAAGACATAACTGTGGCCTTTAGTTTCACCAGATCTCTATTTTAATGTGCAGTGCAAGGACACACGGAAATTTGCATGATAGATTATTAAATTATTTAAAACATACTGCATTTTGAAAAGCAAAATGAAATCAAAAGTAATCTACATTAGTCAAAAAAAGAAATAGTTTTATATGTTTATTTTTATATGTTGCATGTTCTCCCTGCGCATACGTGGGTTTCCTCTGGGTACTCTGGTTTCCTCCTACAGTCCAAAAACATGCAGATTAGGTCGATAGGTGATTCTAAATTGTCCATAGGAGTGAATGTGTGTTTGAATGGTTGTTTGTCTATGTGTTGCCCTGCAATGGATGGGCAACCCGTCCAGGGTGTACTGGGATAGGCTCCAGCAGACCCCAAATTAGGAAATAAGCAGGTTAGAAGATGAATGAATGAATAAATTACATATGTTGTGTTCAAGCCAAAAAAGAAACTAGAATGTAGCCGCAACTAAAACATTTTTACTTAACAAAAGCAAAAAAAAAAAAGATTTATCATTATTCTGATAGATTGGCATGAAAAAAATCCAATTTATTACTGTTATGTACAACATATGTTAAATGCTGATTTAACAATATCAGATAGTATAGCTTTTTTTTTTTTTTTTTTTTTTTTACAATGTTGTTTTAAGAGAGAAATCTAATTGAAATTGATACCCATATATTATCTGTATATATTTTTATGTTAAAGAATACATCGGAAATGTATATTTATTAATAATAGCTAGCATAGCTAAACTAAGAAATAACAAAAACACATGGACATAAACATAGAGTAAGAATATAAAACACAAGCAGACAAGAAACATGAACAAAACCTTACATTGCCATAATTTGTTAATGTGGCTGTGTTTATGTTTGTGTTGCTTTATGATTCTCTATTCCTGCATCCCTGCTAATGAATACAGTGCATCTTTAAATTCACCCTTACCAAGTATTCATGAAGGATAAATGAATGAAAGGTCAGAATCAGCAATTTCACTGGCAACAAGATGGGAGGAGGGGAGGTGGCTGTGATGTTTTCCTTTATCAAAAGTAGCATTTAGGGGACTAATACAATAAGGGTATTAATCTCTTAACAAAAGCAGTGCATGTGGTATACACAAATCATCTGACAGAAGTCATTTAAAAGGATACTTATTAATCCTGATCAGTTGTAACACAAAAACACAAAGCCATATGGTGAAACTACAAAGACTGTTATCTCTCATTGCTATCACATGCTGTGACAATGGCTCATGGGAAACGGGGTGAAAGACCAGTTGACGAGCCTGTTTATGAAAAGATTTTTTTCAGACGCAGAACGTTATATTTTTAGCACATCAAAGCAAGTTTGACTCACAGACAATAATCTTCAGAGTGCAGTTAAGCTATAGTAAAGAACGTTGCCAGATTTAAAGAAGAACTGACGAATTTGCTTTTCACTGAAGGGAAAATATAAAGAGCTGCATGTTGGTCTATTTACAATACATTTGCCAGGTTCTACAACCTAGAAATGGAACCCTTGTCCTCTAGAGAATTGTAACCCAGCCATTAGGGTTGCACAAGCCAGTGCATTCTTAGTGCCGATCCCAAGCTCAGATAAATGGGGAGGGTTGTGATAGGAAGTCATCCAGCGCAAAACCGTTCCAAATCAATTATGTGGATCACAAATGAGAATTTCATACTGGATCGGTTGAGGCCCGGGTTAACAACAACCCAAGAAATTGGGCTACTGTTGGTAAAGGAGGAGAACGAAAGGAGGAAGATGTCTACAGAGACGGCAGGCAAAGAAGAAGTGTAGAAGAGTGGAGATCAGGGTGGGTACTATGACCACTATGAGTAAAGGGAGAGAGTTAACTGACATGATGGAGCGTAGAAAGTTTGATATATTAAGTGGTTAGGAGACCAGGTGGAAATGGACTAAGGCCAGGAACATTGGAGGTGGATTTAAAGGTGGTTAAGGTGGTTTTAGCATGGTGTAGATGGAGAGAGAAATGGTGTAGGTGTAATCCTAAAGAAAGAGTACATTGAGAGTGTGGTGGAGGTGAAGAGAGTTGAACGTGAGTCTAGACGTTGAGGGCATGATGGTAAATATCATCCATGCTTATTCGCCACAAGTAGGTTGTGAGATGGAAAGGGAAAGATTCTGGAATGAGTTAGATGGAGTGGTAAAGAGTGTAGCTAGGCATGAAAGGTTGGTGATAGGAGCAAACTTAAATGGTCATGTTGGTGAAAGAAACAGAGGTGATAAGGATGTGATAAGTAGGTAGGTCCTTAAAGAGGGCAATGTGGAAGGGCAGATGGTGTTAAATTCTGCTAAAGGGATGGAGATGGCAATGGTTAACACAGAAGGAAGAGCATAGGGTGACGTATAAGAAGATGCAGACAGGTGGACTAGAGAAGTTGGACACTAAGGAGGGAGAAAAGGATTTGTACCAGTTGGTCGGGCAGAGAGACAGAGATGGAAAGAATGAACTGCAAGTTAGAGCGATAAAGGATACAGATGGAAATGCGTTAGCTAGTGAGAAGAGTGTGTGTTGAGAAGGTGGAGAGATTATTTTGAGCAGCTAATGAATGAGGAAAATGAGAGAGAGAGAAGGTTGAATGATGTAGAGACGATGGAGCAGGAAGTGGATAGGATTAGTAAGGTGGAAGTGAGAGCTATAAAGGATGAAAAGTGGAATGGCAGTTGGACCAGATGATACTCCTGTAGAAGTGTGATGTTTAGAAGAGATGGAAGTGGAGTTTCTGACTAAATTGTTAAACAGGATTTTGGAAGGCAAAGTTATGGGAAAGAGTACTGGAAGGAAGAGATCTGTGAGCATCTGTGAGCGACAGTATAGTTTCAAGCCAAGGAACAGTATTACAGATGCAATCTTTGCTTTGAGGATGTTGATGGAGAAGAATAGAGAAGGAAGGCCAGAAGAAGTTGCATTGTTTGTGGATCTGATATTTGTGGTGAAAGTAGGCAGCAAGTTGAAAAGAATCTGGAACGCTGGTGGTACGTGCTGGAAAGAAGGAGAATGAAAGTCAGAGTACATGTGTGTGAATGAGAGAGAATGCAATGGAATGGTGAGGTTGCAGAGAGAGGAGGTAATGAAGGTAGAGGAGTTTAAGTGCTTGGGGTCAACAGTGCAAAGTAATGGAGAGTGTTAGATAAGTGAAGAAAAGAGTGCAGGCAGGGTGGAGAGGAGTGGAAGGAGTGACTTGTGATCAGAGACTCTCTGCAAGATGAAAGGGAAAGTTTGTAAGACTGTAGTGAGACCTGCAATGTTGTACAGTTTAGAGACAGTGGCATTGTCAAAAAGACAGGAGGAGCTGGGGGAAAGACAGGAGGAGGAGCTGGAGGAAAGACAGGAGGAGGAGCTAGAGGAAAGACAGGAGGAGGAGCTGGGGGAAAGACAGGAAAAGGAGCTGGAGTTGGCAGAGTTGAAGATGTTGAGATTTTCATTGGGAGTGACGAGGATGGACAAGATTAGAAATGAGTTGATTAGAGGGACGGTACACATATGGTGTTTTGGCAACAAGGTGAGGGAGGACAGGTTGAAATGGTTTGGACATGTGCAGAGGAGGAACATGCGATATATTGGTAGAAGAATGCTGAGGATGAAGGTGCCGGGCAGGAGGAAAAGAGGAAGACCAAGGAGGACGTTTATGGATGTGTTGAGGAAAGGTATATGGTGTGATAGAGGAAAATGTAGAGGACAGGGTAGTGTTGAGAAGAGCGATCCACTATGGCGACCCCTAATGGGAACAGCCGAAAGGAGAAGAAGTTTGCTAACTCCTGTTGTGAAGTATCGTTTGTTTTTACGACCTTACCAAGTGTTTCTCATATTTATGGATGTTTACTTGCTTTCTGACCTCACGCCTGTTTCTTTGTTATTGAATTCTGGATACTGATTTGGATTTGTCTGTTTGGATCATCTGTTGAAATGTGTACTGAACACGGCCTGTTTCTTGACCTTGTTTCTGCCTAACCCGGTGATTATTAATAAGAAGAGTATCTGTATCATGAACCTGACCAAAAGGGATTCATTACAGATGAAGGGGTCTCCAAATTCAGATAAACCCACATATCTCTAAGTTTCAAGAATACCAACAAAGATCTTGATTATTTGGTTCTGGTGTGTTTGATTAGGGTTGGAACTAAACTCTGCAGGATACCGGCTCTTCAGAACCAAGTTTGGAGACCCCTGGACTAGAGGGAGAGCCAAACCTGCTGATGGCTGGTTCATCAATCTTTAACATCATTCAGAGTTATGTGTTTGAATAATTTTTCCGATTGTGTTTGTATGCGTCTTCTTTAAATAGGTTTATGAAAATTGTGAATGAGAACTTTTCTATGGAAGTATCTCTAGGGGTTTGGATTAGGCTACTTACCATATGCGACCAATGTAAATGTTACTTATGGGTTAGAAGTAACAAAGTGTGAATTGAATCTCTACTAGGTGGTAGTCTAGTGGTTAAAGTGTTAGACTAATACCAGAAAGACAGGGGTTTGAATCCCACCTCCATCAAGCAACCACTGTGGGCCCTTGAGACCAAATGTAAGTCGCTCTGAATTAGAGCTGTAACTGTAAGTGTAAAATCGATGAAATGCAATAATTACTCAATGCAAAAAAATCGAGTAATTTTTTTTTGTTCAATTTATTTAAATGGGAGTTTTAAGAAAAATGTAAATCTTTAAAATGATTCATTAGCTGAACACTTGATTTTCGTCATAAATGATTTAAATTGGGTGGGGTGAGGAGGGTTCTTTTAAAGCAGCACTGATTCATTGCTTTTGAAACCGCATGATGTGAAGTGATTTCCTTTCTTCCTTTCTTTAGGCTTTACAAACTGGAGGCATAACTAAATTTTGCAGAATTAAATACATTTAATGATTAGCATGTTCTCTATAAAACTGAAAGATGTTTGAACAATGTAAGAACATTTAGATTGTGCAATTTTGCAAGAAACTCAAAAGAAACTATCAATAGAATGTTGTTAATGAAAGCTTGGAATAAAAAAAAGCAGCTCTTAAAAATTAAAGCCTAGAAATTCTAGTCTTAGGTGCTTACGTCCAAAAAAAATATGGATGAAAGATAAAAGATAGGCGAATATAAAAGCTTTGAAAAATTCAAGTCTATCAGTCAATTCGCTTCAACCACATCACTGTCAGTGTGCCTGGGCTCGGAAAATCCCAAGACAATAAGATACACACACAGTAAAGTGTGAATTAGGCTCATTATCTACGCCCTTTTCCTCATTAGCTACACAATGCAGTGACAGTTCTAAACATAAGAAAAGAGAAACCATCCGTTTTTACTCCATGGGGAAATCAAGCTGCTCACAGAAGCCTTTACTTTTCTTTTCTCCTTGGTGTGTTTATTTTATACTTATTTCTTCATCTATAGTTTTAGTTTCAACTACGTTAGGACAACTTTTATAGGGCACAATTTGTTTTGATAACATTTCCAAAACTTGATGCAGACTAATCGGTTAATACATCATTTGTTCTACTTTGTTCCACAGAATCATTTATTACAATATCCTCAATTTAACTATGGCAGCACTAACGTAAGCAAAAGAAAATCTGCTAAAACAACAGAATCTTAATGACGTGTACTATTGTGTACTATACATACTAAGTACATACTGTATGAACTCTATGGGGAAATCAATGAATCTGCACCAGCAGTATGTGAGAAGAGAAGAGAAGAGAAGAGAAGAGAAGAGAAGAGAAGAGAAGAGAAGAGAAGAGAAGAGAAGAGAAGAGAAG
>JAOTRA010105607.1:0-10847 GCA_026260255.1 Pseudolaguvia tuberculata
ACACACACACACACACACACACACACACACACACACACACACACACACACACACACACACACACACACACACTTAGTGTTTACTCAGACTTATTACAGCAGCGACACTCTCCGTGATTAAGTCAAACAGAAGCACTAACCGAAGCCCAAATTGCCATTTTCCACTCGGATAGACAGAAAGTCCTGAAAAAAGACAAATGAGCAAATTTACGCTAGAAATAAGGTACCACCAGAGAGGAAAAAGGCCACCATTTAAATGCTGCTCATGTGCAGAGGGACTGTGGTTGAGTTTGGGCCAAGCCGACTGAAGGAGTGCCAGAAAGTGTGTGTGTGTGTGTGTGTGATTTATGAGCTGTTTCACACACTGTTATATTGATAGCTGACCTTCTGATGGAGCTGGACGATTACGAGCTCCATCAGTGTTCGGAATAAAAGTTTGATGGACACGAGCGGGCGAAGGGCAGTCCTATTCAGGGAGCAGAAGGAAGGAGACGAGTTGGACAAGATCCAGTCAGCTGAACAGGAAGTGGGAATAAATATTTAAAAACCGGTCGGCTACAACAGTGTGTTGAGGAAAGAGGAGGAAAATGGATAGATAAAGAGATGGACAAAATATACACGGATAATAAGATGGATGGATAGATGAATAAACAGCTGGATAGTTAGAGAAATGTAAGGATAGATGGGTGGCTGAATGTATGAAAGAATACCTGAAAAGAATAGATGGATGAATGGATGAAAAAGGAACCAAATGGACAGATGAATAAATGAATTGCACATGTATGATTGAATGGATAAAAGTATGTACAGATAAATAATGAATATTGCATCCATCCAAATAAATGAATGGATGGATGGATAGATGGATGCATTACTTTAAATAATGCATCCATCCATCCATCCATTCATTCATTTATCTGTACATACAGAAATGAATGAATGATGCATTATTTAAAGTAATGCATCCATTCATTCATTTATTTATCAGATAAAAGTACGTACAATATAAATAAATGAATGGATGGATGGATGCAATACATTAAATAATGCCCGGGGGTAGGTGGATAACTGTAGTTATTAAATAGAAAAATGATTGTTGGTTCCACCCGATCTTTCCACCAACCAACCCATCTATCCATTCGTCTGTCCATACATCCACCCATCCATCATTTCACTTCATCCATCTACCCTTGTTTGTATGTGTAAGTGGATGGATGGGGTGGAAGGATGGATAGATGTTTGTGTGGATGGTTGGATGAATGAAGGAATGATGAACATTTCTAAAAGAATGGATGGATGTGTGAGTGGATGGATGGATAAATAGACGGGATGGTGTGTGGATAGATCGGGTGGAAGGATGGATGGATGTGCGAGTGGATGGGTGGTCAGAAGAGTTGGTGCATGGATGGATGGATGGATGGGTTGGTGTGTATATATCGGTTGGAAGTATAGATGGAGGGTCAGATGGGTTGGTGTATGGATGAATGTGCGAGTGGTTGGAGGAATGATGAACATTTCTAAAAGAATGGATGGATGTGTGAGTGGACGGATGGATAAATAGACGGGATGGTGTGTGGATAGATCGGGTGGAAGGACGGATGGATGTGGGAGTGGATGGGTGGTCAGAAGAGTTGTTGTATGGATGAATGGATGGGTTGGTGTGTATATATCGGTTGGAAGTATGGATGGATGGTCAGATGGGTTGGTGTTTGGATGGATGTGGTGGAAAGATGGATGTGCGAGTGGTTGGAGGAATGATGAACATTTCTAAAAGGCTACATATGGAATTCTGACACATCCAATCAGGAAATACAAGCTAAACCTGCCAATATTTTTATTTCTCTGCATGTTGTTCTTATAGGAATAACCTTGGCGCTCGCTCAGGAGACCTGCAGGAAACGCCGACGGTTCCTGTAAATAGCTTATTAATAAACGCTGTAATCAAACAGAAATGGAGATTTTATTTTATTGGGAATTAAAAAAAAAACAACGAAAAAACAAAAGCCTCTGAAAATTAATGGCAAATTTGCGTAAATAATTAGCATAATATTAACCAAGCAAAGTTTGTCATTAAACCAAACAATTTTTTTATTATTGTAATTTTCTAAATCACTGAAAAATGTTTGGTCCGATCATTTATCAGGATAATGATATTCACCGGCTTTAATGGCGGCTGGGAGACTGAGATTGCTTTGTCTCTGTGCAGGAGCTCAGACTAATGTGTTGACTATTAACACCATCTGTGAGGGGGAGAAACAAATCCCACAGAATCTGTGTGAAGAATTAATATCCTAAGCCCTTTACCTGGTTCACGTGTGTGTGTGTGTGTGTGTGTGTGTGTGTGTGTGTGTGAGAGAGTTGGGAGATGAAGACAATAATTTATCGTTACATTATAATAAAATGCTTTCCGTTAACATGGTCGGGTTCTTGTCTACTAATTTATGTACCGAATAGGGGACAAAAGTTCTGAGAAACAAACAAGGAGGGGAAAAAGAAGAGGAAAAAAAGAAAGCTTGTCTGGGTTTCCTCCTATAGTCCAAAAACATGTATGTTAGGTGGATTGGTGGCAATGCGATGGACTAACTAACTAAACAGGACCCTATGGGCGCTGTGATAGGCTCCAGCAGACCCCGCGACCCCGAATTAGGGAATAAGCAGGTTAAAAGATGGATGAATGAATGAATGAATGAATGAATTTGATTTGTCAAATATTCTCCAAGTTTAACAAGAAGCCAAGTAGCTTGCCAAATAGCCTGTAAGTAAAACCTTAAATGAATTCGTCTTGCCAAATAGTCAGTGTGTAACCCAAACTTTTCAGCCCAGGGGCCACATTAACTATAAACAGCAGTTTGGGGGTCGACTACACACTCATGGTTCAAATAAAAAAGAATCAAAATATAGATGTTGTTTTTAATTATTGTTTTGAGTTAGTATTTAATAACACATTGATACACTACACACGAGCCCCTGTATTAGTGGGAATGGTGAAACTGTTTCCTAAATGCAAAAATAGCAGACATTTCTGGCTTTTTATTTTGATGTCCCAACATCAACAGTGACCTAAGAAGTTTGTTCTCAAATTGTTCTTTACGCATTTCATTCTTGAAAATTGTTTACACAAGTATATTGTTCCAAAGATTAAAAGGTAAAAACCCATCAGTCCTTCTTTGAACTTGTCCCTTGGATCATTTGCTGGCAACTCAGTGACCTCCAGCTGCTGTTCTTCTGGGCAACTGGCCACATCTGCTTCAAATGGGTTTTGAAACAGTCTCACTTCTTCTGGCTTTGAATGAAAAACCACCAGAAAAGCGCTCCTTAAACTGCACCTGGAAGTCTTTGACGATCTCGCATGCAAAATAACGTGGGAAACTCAGCTGTTGCTTCAGCCATGAAGACCAAGTTGTTGACCTGTACTTGTTCCAAAAACAAGACAAGTTTCGATCTGAAGGCCTTTAGATAAGTGTACAAATCAGAAACTAATGTGTAAGTACAATTTGTCCTGTTAAATATTGAGTCTGTAATTGTTACTAGAAGTGAATTCGAGATGCCAAATAGTGAGCGTGTAAGTGTAATCCGAAGTTAATACATGAGCCAAAAAGTCCTGGAACCAACACAAACCTTCCCCAAAGAGCTCCAGAACAACAAAGGTCAATAAGCCCTGGTAGTCACAGAGTCATGGACTGGACTGAGATGACAGCGTTTGGCTTCACTGATGACGGTAGCAGCAAAATAAACTTAGTAGTTTACAGAATTGTTCTGTCTGCCAAGTCATTACAAAATAAATCAAAAATAACCAGGAGGAACTTTGGTGTCCAGCAGCATGGAGCCAAAACCCACAGCCAAGACAACATAAGAGAAGGAAAATTCTAAAAATGGAGGCTGGGACAAAACAATCAGAAGACTTTATATCGGTGTAACCAATTATAAATCCGCTAATCGTTTATAATATATGGAAAACGATTTATCGCTTTATCTTCATCTATATATTGTAGGCTTCACAGGAGGAGGAAAAGTCAAAAAGTGGAGGCTGGGACAAACCAATCAGAAGACCTTATATCGTTGGATCCGATTATATATCCAATAATTTATTATAATATATAGAAAATGATTTATCGCTTTATCTTTATCTATATATATATATTGTAGGATTCTTCATACAAATACTTTATGAACCTCCAGCTACGATGTCAAGTTCCAAACTGTCTGTCAGATCTAGCTGCAAATATTAGAAAATCTCTGACACAAATGTCTTTGGTCTTCAGAATCAGTGTTGTTGCTCCGGGACACAAGTAGACAGAGTTAGAAACGTTTGTGAAACTTTATTTGGACTGACATTGGGGAGTCATTTAAATCCACCACGCGGCATTAGTGTCCGATAACTGAGACAGGAGGAGACGGACTGTTGCATGCTACCGTATACAAACCAGTTAAATCTGTGCTGCAGCTCCAGGGAAACGGGGACAGACTGTGGTTTCTGGAGATATTTGTGATTAGTCTGAAGACGTGTGTGTGTGTGTGTGTGTGTGTGTGTATATATATAAAAAAGACTGATATTTTTATGGAATGTGATCTGGGGAAAACCTGCCTGATTTTCTGTATTTGTGTATATATAAATATATATTGTTTTCATTTTGGTAGATTTATGTCCATCGTCTCTTGCAAAACAGTTCACCGTATTCAAATAATTTCCCAGTGGGGATCGATAACCTATTCCGGTCATGTCAGTGCTCTAAATGATGGTTATAATACACCATTTCACATAGATAGATGGAGGAGGAAGAGGAGGAGGAAAAGACAAGAGTCTATATGCTCTATACTTGCTGTCCTACATTCGCTGTCCAACTGTTATTGTGTCCAACAGAGCCTTCATTCTGCACCATACACATCTGTTTATGTATATACAAACTTTTTAATAGATTTCTGGTAGGCATTTGCCTTCAGTGAAAAGACAGTGAGAGAGAGATAAAACAGAGGTGAGAGAGGAGGGGGGGGGGGGGGGGTTGGTACCAGAAGGAACCCAAGCCAGAATCCAGAATTCGGGATTAAGACCGGAACTAAGGCTGCACTGGCTTGTGCCACCGTAATGGCTGTGATTTTATGGGCAATTTAGACTCACCAATCCGCCTAATGTCCATGTTTTTTGGACTGTGGGAGGAAAGCAGAGTACCTAGGGGAAACCTACAGGGGAGAACATGCAAACTGCACAGAAAGACACCGACCCTGGAATCAAACCCGGGACCTTCTTGTTGTGAGGCGACTGTGCTAACTACTACACCACTAAGCATCTATCGGTATTAAGGTGTCCAATTTGTATATTTAACAACAGCGATTAAACTTTTTCCCAAATTTCCAGAACTGAAAAAATTCCATAAAGTATAAACCACAGGGTTCCGAGCACGCTGATCCATAAAAATCAACATACACAGCTTTGTGTTTAGGTTCCGTTCAGTAAAATTCCATCTACTTCAGAAAATTGTTTACATGGAGACTGCATGTTTTCATGGAGGATAATGAAAAGGTGGCGAGTCGTTAATCTGTCTAAGAATCGAACGTTGAACCCAATTAAGCGGCAATCAAACACCCGCCAGCACCGGCGTAAACAAAAGGTCGTTTACATTAACGGGGCGTCGGGAAATTAAACAATTATTGAGTGGAGCCATGTTGGCTAATCGCACAGGAGGAGCTTAAACATACAGAGCGAACAGGATCGACCTTGTTTCCGTGGTTTCGGGCTCGCCGGGTTTGACATTAGCGATAATGTGCGACATTAACGCTACTGAACGCTTGTGATTGGCTGCTGTTAGATCAATTACATCGTCGCATTGATTCTTCTTGCGACATGGAACAGCTCTCAAAATGTGTGCCTATGGACTCCATCCGGATCGATGGTAACTCAACAAAAGCCTCTGGGTTGTTGATCAGTGGATCGGGGACTGCTGAGCTGCCAGTGTTGGGTTCTTAAGCAAAGCCCTTGACCTAGAACTTGCTTCAGAAGTTATCTTCCTAAAAATGACTTCTGATTAATTCTCACCCTTCAGGCCAGTATCACCTAACGGCTGCTCATTAGTTATGTCCGAGGCCACGTCCTCAAGTATGGTAGATAGTTACAGTATCAATTAGTCGGGGATGCGGTAATGCAACTGGGTCAAGAGCAGAAAAACATTAAAGTAGGGAAGAGAGTGAAAGAGAAAGTGTGTGTGTGTGTGTGTGTGTGTGTGTGTCTGTACCTTGCGGCTAGGCCAGCAGGCTTTAAGCACCGCCTGGCTCCTGAATAACACCAGCAGACGGACGTCCTGCTCACTAAGGCTGAATGAATTTTCCAGAATCTGCAGCACCTCAATCCTCACTCGCACAGGCTTCGGGTCATCCCCGCAGAAAGGTCGTAACCATGCCAAGAGATCCTCTGATGACACTGCATGTCCCCTGGGACGCAGGACACTTGTATATACAAAGCTTATTTGAAGCCCACATCAAATTTTTAGAACCCGCACACGCACACAATAAAACAAACACCAGAAGAGAACTTTATTATATTATTATATTTGACCCGTAGGGGCTGGAGCCTCACAATGGTTCCAAAAAAATATTCCAAGGCAATTAAGAAGAATCTGAATTTTATAAGTAAATAGTTTATGCTACTTTATATTACAAGCATGTGTAGAGTCTGTATCCAATCATTTTCTCTCCCAAGCATTTACTAGTGGGAATAATGAAGAAACCAATAGCAAACGGAAACTGGTAGCTCAGTGACAAAGGTACAGAACTCGATCGGAAGAGATGTTTGTTTCCCACCACTACCGAGCTGATATCAGTGTGCCTACTACCCGCCCCTACCAATAAGGCCCTCTGAATCTTGTATATGTTTATATATAAAAAAAATAAAAATAAGAGTAAATACATTAGAAATAAGATTCATGATTCAGTTCAGTTTATAATCCTTTAATTGATGCTAACTGATGTTCCCCAAGGTTCGGTATTGGGTCCGATGTTTTATTGTATATGCTGCGTTCTGGTACAATTTCTATATAAACACAATTTTCATTTTTACGCTAATGACATGCTGTCAGATGAGGCGCACCTGCGTAATAGGTTCGATGATGTGTTAAGGACATTAAAGACGGTTAGGACAGGAGTGATTGTACTAGTACTACTTGCTATAAGAACTTGGACCGTCTTTCTATTTTACCAAGTCCTCAGTGTGGTTATTGGCACCAGCCTTTTATTTGCCGATCATTCGATGGCTACCAATAATTGCTAAGAGCCAAACCATGCTTCAAACTTTTGAAGGACAAAACAAAAAAACAAAAAAAAAGAAAAAAAGAAATGCCCATTGTACACACCCCTTTACAAATGTGTGCGTAATTGTTGATCTTTAATGTCCGCCTTTGATCGTTCTTTTTTCCAGTCTCTATAGAAAAGTTCTTTACACGCGTCTATTTTCTGTTCACTTGTAAGGTTTTCGCCATTGTTAGTGTTTCTCTGGTTTCCTCTTATCTCAGCCTTGAGCTCGATCAATACGCTATCGAGCGTGTCCTTAGCACGTACATCTCAGTATAAATGTTTTTCCTTTTTTCTTCAGACGATGGATTGCCCAGGTTTACTTTAAGCCCAATAAACTTTCTTTTTAGCTGTTGCTTATAGTTTCACTTATGGTAACACTTTAGTGAATAAAACGACTAAAATGTTTGACAGCATAGGGTTAAATTGACATTTTATAGCATATAGGAGACGCCCTTATCCAATGGCACCGTTTTATTTTTCCTGCTCAGGGGAACAGTGGTGAGAGCTTTATAGACCTAAAGAAAGATGGATTTAAAGTTTGACGAGTGTGTTTTGTGGCTTTACAGCCTTCCTAGATTTTTATGCAATATTTTGAAGTATAGATTTCTTACCCGCCTTGCACATCTTCTTGCACTGCCTTTACGATGCCTTCCAGAAGCTTTAGCGGGTCTGCATAATCCTTCAGGATGGTTTCATCCCCACTACACACACACACACACACAAATATTAGATTAAAGAATCCTATATTCTAGTATATCCGTCTGGATCTTAAAATGTGCATGACACGACTCGTCCAATAGTAAAATGGTGGAAATTTTGGCGGTAACATCTAATTATTCAGAGCACTTTAATCCATTGTAATGCTTGCTGTTCAATTACACTCGTTTACTATAAGCACACTTTCTCAAAAAAAAAAAAGAAAAAAAGGTACTCAGTTAAACAGTATGCGATTATGGATGATCAGATTATGCACCCTAACTAGGCTACACATTTACTTTTGGACAGACATTGATTAGCAATCATCAACTGGCTGCTAATGTTTCATCACTCAGACGATGAAAGCAAAGACTGGGTCGATAAACAGTCTTGTCGATTTTTTCCACGATATTTGTTATTATTGGAAATCGAGTTTGGAAAAACAGCTCCACCGATATCTATATCTATCTATTTCTATGAATACCAATATATTCATTCATATCAGTCGATCTTTATATGACCATCATTTCAGCCATTGTGGTGTTCCATGCTGCTTTGTTTTTGCTTGCCAGAAGTCTGGCTTTCAAGTAACAAACAAAGAGGCTTGTGTTAGGAAATGCATTTTGGGGGAGAAAAAAAAAATATTTGATGCAAGTCCATTAACATGCACTAACATGCGGTTCTTTTTGCTGTGACCAATCAGCACTTGAGCTAAGACAAAAAAACCCCAGGAACATCTGTATTAGTCCCCTGCAATTACTCCGGTCATTAATCTACTTCAGACAAAAGGGAAAGAAAGAAAAGCAGAGCGGAGCGCCTACAAATGAGAAGCGTACATTTTTAAAAGCCTAATCAATCTTGTTTTTGGGGGGGGGGGGGGGGGGGGGTTTTTCCCCTGTACTTCTCTTTCCATCTAATGCAGATATTTTCTTCATTGAAATGACTCGGACCTAGAGAGATTATCTACACAAGACCTTGGAGACGAAACTAATTAGGAGGCTTAGAAGTTATCAGCTGTCTGTTGTTCTTGGAGTTGCAAATTAATGAGCAATGCAGCGAGTTCCGGCGGCGTCGGTTAGTATTCTGAGAAACACTCATTATAAATTACGCCCCAATAAGAAATGGTAAACTGTGCATTCCTAAGATATTCGCCACACGATAAACTGCTCGATGTTCTGATCAAGCTTCATAAGTAATTTTAGCTAAAGAGGATGGGTGGCGCCGTGTCATAGCGGTTAGCACTGTCGCCTCACAGCAAGCAAGCAAAGAACCCGGGTTCGTTTCCCGCGCCGGGTGCCTTTCTGTGCAAAGTTTGCATGTTCTTCCTGCGCTTGCGTGGGTTTTCTCCGGATACTCCTCCCACAGTCCAAAAAACATGTACATTCGGTTGATTGGTGATTCTAAATTGCCCATAGAAGCGAATGTGAGTGGTTGTTCATCCATGTGTGGCGGTGTGATGGACTGGCAACCTGTACAGGGTGTACCCATGGGATAGGCTCCAGCAGACCCCCGTGACCCTGAATTAGGGAATCAGTGGGTTAGAAGATGAAATGAATCGTGGTGTCGTGGAACTGGGAAGTCTTCCACCAGTTATAAACGAGCGGGAAATTATTGGAATATTGGAGTAATTTCAGGTAAAAGATCCCCAGCCATGGAGGTTGCTATTTAAAATCGAACACACTAAAGAAAGACCAGGAAGGCACGTGGGTCGAGCGCCGAGAGCATTTCAAAAGCTGCTTCTAAACGGAGCTGACGGCTAGCGGAGGAGGTAGTGAACCACGGAACGTCTGGGAAGCAAAGAAAGGGATGAGGAGCGGGGGGGTGAAGTTGAGACAGAGGTTACAGCTGTGTTTAACTCAATCAGGGTAAAAACAGATCCTTCTTGCCACGGGGTTAATAGAAGGACAGGGTCATCAGTGAACAAGCTGAAAGAGAGGAGAATTCAAGAAAAATGAGAGAAAGCGAGATAAAGAGAGATTCAAAGAGACAAAAAGTGAGAGAAAGCGAGAGAGAAAGACAAAGAGAGAGAGAGAGCGAGAGAGAGAGAAAGAGGCAATGAACACAAGTAAAAAAATGAATCAGCAAGATTCTGTGTGAAAGAGAAGGGCCAAGAAAGGTGAGAGAAAGAGAGAGTGATAGTGAGAGAGTGATAGAGAGAGAGAAGTAAAAAACTAATCACTAAGCTACCACTGCAAGGCGATATAACTGTTACTGATTGATTACCTGAGTGCGGCAACGATTCGTACCACCGCGTCCTGCACCACGCTGTGCACAGACAGACTGCTCGTCCCCACAGCGGCTGTCAGCAGCTTTTCTATTTGTCCCAGCGGCTGCCCGTCCAGCACCATTGTAACAGCCAACTGTTGAACTTTGACCTCCTCGGATCTGGAAAGATCGAAGACTCTGGCGTAGTCTCGCAGCCGTTCCTAAAGGTAAGAGAGAGCGAGCAGAGAAGAAAGGATAATGAGAGGTGAGAGAGAGAGAGAGACAGACATTGCCTGCCTGTGCATCTTTACAGTTCTTATTGTGTGTGTGTGTGTGTGTGTGTGTGTGTGTGTGTGTGTGTCTGAGAGAAACTGAGGTAGATACCTCCTGGCTGTTTCGGAGCGATAGTGGGAACGGATGGCTGAGAATCTCCAGATGATTGACAGATTGCTGTAGGTGAATGAGGGCGGGGCTAAAATCAAAGGCGTGTTCCTGAGCTCCGTTGCCTCCACCCTTTTTTCTGCTCTTTTCACTGATGGCCTTCAGAGACTTCAGAGCTCGCCTGGTGATCTCCGTCCTGACCCCAACAGATAGCTACACACACACACACACACACACACACACACACACACACACACACACACACACACACACACACACACACAC
>JAOTRA010105616.1:0-24367 GCA_026260255.1 Pseudolaguvia tuberculata
CGCCGTCCCTCTAATGAACCCATTTCTAATCCTGTCCATCCTTGTCACCCCCAATGAAAATCTCAGCATCTTCAACTCTGGTACCTCTAGCCTCCTGTCTTTTTGACAAAGCCACTATCTCTAAACCGTACAACATTGCTGGTCTCACTACAGTCCTATAAACTTCTACCCTGTTCTACCCTGCCTGAACTCTTTTCTTCACTTCTGTGAGGGACAGCCTGTTTGCCACACTTTTGGACTTGGGTAACCCCCTACATTTTGTCTAGTTATATTCAGTTGATTTGTTTAACACAGTTATTATTTCTGTAATAAGAACACATTGATTTTTATTTACTTTAATTTCCCATAAATCATGTATTAGTTTTATTTGTAATGTAGTAATTATGTATTGTCACATTAAGTCCTTTGAGTTACCAGGATCATGGCCTCTGCTAAGATGTCTTCAGTGCTCCAGGAGCAGGTTCTTTGTTTTATCTGGAAAAAGGGTGTGGCACAGGAAGCAGAAGGCTTTTATTGTAAGGACTGTGCCTTCGGAGGATCGCCTGCAGAGGGCGCCCTCGGCCGAATTCTAGAGTGCAATCCCGATGGTGGCCATTTTGGGCGTGGTCCGCCTATATAAACAGGTGTCCTTCAAAGGTTTATCGTGAAGTATTGTTGCCCTAGGCCTTGCTAAGCGTTGATGTTTGTGATATTTGTGACTTTTGGATATTTGACCCTTTTCTGCATTTTCGGCTACTCTTTGGATTACCCTTTTGGACTGTTTGACTTCCTCTTCCCTTTTCCCAATAAATACCTGTTTATCTACTGCATTATGGATTCATGTCTGCCTACAGCACGTTCGTTACAGAATACTTCGCCAAATGCGAATCCAGCAGACATCAGGACCCTGGAGGATTTACTAGCGCCACTGAACTCCCAAGTGCAAATCATTCACGGACTTCAGGAGCAGGTTCGTGCGCTCACCTTATCCGCATCTGCTCAACAGCAAACCCCTCAAGTCGCTCCCCTTTAAGACACCCCAACTTCTCTACCAAATAAATTCAGCGGCGATCCCAATCAGTGCCGGGGGTTCGTGCATCAATGCCGCATGTATTTTTTGGAACAGTCAGCTCGCTTTCCATCTGAGGAGAAGAAATGCACTGGAGTGCACAACTGCCATATGGGAGGCAGATGAACGCATCAGAACTTCAAGTGAGTGCCTCAGTTGCGGGAAGTTTTTGAGCACCCAGCGGGTGGGCTTGATGTCGCTACTCGTTTATATCGTCTAAAGCAAAAATAAGCAAAAATTTAATATGAATGCCAGTTTCTCTGTACAAGTGAGTTTTCCGGATATTGAATTAACTGGTATTCTCTCTGCCCTCGTGGACTCAGGATCAGCTCTGAATCTGATGGACATTAGTATGGCAAAAAAGCTGAAAATCCCCACTGAACCGTGCGCTCCTCCAGTGAGCATCACAGCCATAGACGGGCGAGAAATTGGCTCGGCCATCTCCAGAAAGACCGCTCCTCTTCGGCTCACAGTGGATGGCACTCACGTTGAAACAATAGTATTTTACCTAGCACACGCACCTAGAACTCCCCTCATTCTGGGGTTCCCATGGTTGGCCAAACACGACCCAGTCATCTCGTGGGGCCGCGGAAGATTTTACAATGGTCTCAGTACTGCAGCCAGCACTGTTCAGCCAAGTTTTCTGGGGTGAGTGCTGCGTCTTATGCAACTGCCATTGCATGCCCGAGCAATGTTCCGCCATGTTACCAAGAGCTGTCGGAGGTTTTCCGCAAGGAGAAAGCGGCTAAACTGCCCCCGCATCGTGCAGTGGAATGTGCTATTCAGCTCCTGGACCAGACCGCTCCCCAGAGGAGCAGAATCTATCCTCTGTCCCGAGCTAGAGACTTTGGACACTTATATTGCGGAGGCACTAGCAACAGGGCACCTCCGTCCATCCACCTCGCCGGCTGGGGGGCGGGATTCTTTTTCGTTTCTAAAAAGGATGGTAGCTTAAGGCCCTGCATTGATTACCGTGGCCTCAACAGCATCACAGTTAAGAACCACTATCCGTTGCCGCTGGTACCCTCCGCACTAGAACAGCTAAAAGATGTCAAAGTTTTCACCAAGCTAGATTTAAGAAGTGCCTATAATCTGGTAAGAATTCGAGAAGGAGATGAGTGGAAGACTGCCTTCGTTACCCCCAAGGGGCACTATGAGTATTTGGTGATGCCCTATGGGCTGTGCAATGCGCCCGCAGTTTTTCAATCATTTATCAATGATGTGCTCCACGGGTTTCTCAATGTATGTGCTATAGTGTATATTGACGACATTCTGATTTACTCACAGGATGAGGAGCAACACAAGGATCATGTCAAAGCAGTCTTGCGCCAGCTGCTGGCGAATAACCTGTACGTCAAAGCTGAAAAGTGCCAGTTTCACACCCAAGAGGTACAGTTTCTGGTATATGTGGTCAACACTAAGGGTATCTCAATGGAGGAAAGTAGGGTGGAGGCGGTGCGTGACTGGCCCTTACCTCGCTCGATCAAGGAGCTCCAGAGTTTTCTAGGGTTCGCCAATTTCTATAGACGCTTTATTCGAAATTATAGTCACACCGCTGCACCCTTGACATCACTCTTAAAGGGGTCTCCCACTAAGCTAAGTTGGACTGATGTCGCTTCCAAAGCGTTTAACCTGCTCAAGGACAAATTTATGTCGGCTCCCATGCTCAAGCACCCTGACCCCACGATCCCATTTGTAGTGAAGGTGGACGCTAGTGACTGTGGGGTAGGGGCCATTTTGTCTCAGATTCATGGAACACCCCCTAAGCTGCACCCATGTGCATACTTTTCCCATAAACTCACGCCGGCAGAGGGTAATTATGATGTCGGCAACAAGGAACTTTTGCCCATTAAGGAGGCTTTACTGGAGGGCAGTGCGCACCCGTTCACGGTATTGACTGACCATAAAAACTTGGAGTATGTAAAGGGGGCTCACCGTTTGAACGCGAGGAAAGCGCGTTGGGCTCTGTTTTTCACTAGTTTTGATTTAGTTATATCTTACAGGCCAGGTTCTAAGAACGGGAAAGCGGATGCTCTCTCGCGGAGGTAAGACATTGTCGAACAGAACGACACCCCAAAGCCTATACTTGACCCCAGCATAATAGTGGCCCCAGTGCTGTGGGACCTAGAAAAGGAAATTCGAGAGGCCAATGAATGGAGTGCTCCGTCCCAAGATACCCCTGTAGGTAAGACCTATGGACATGCAGAGTTCAGACAACGTTTAATCAAGTGTTGTTGCAGGACAGCTATTGGTGGCCACGTATGAGAGAAGAGGTGCATGCGTTCGTGGAGTCCTGTGCGGTGTGCGCACAAGCCAAGACACCCCGGCACCTTCCCGCTACCAATTCCTCAAAGGCCATGGTCGCACCTCTAAATCGACTTTGTCACTGATCTGCCAGCCTTTGGAGGTCATACAACCATATTAACCGTGGTTGACCGCTTTTCAAAGTCCTGCCGGTTGATCCCTCTTCAAGGTATACATTCTGCTACTGAGACCGCTAACCAGCTTTTCAACCATGTTTTTAGAATCTACGGACTGCCTGAGGATATCGTTTCTGACCGAGGCCCACAGTTCACGTCTAGAGTTTGGGTGGAGTTCTGTAAGCACCTGGATATCAATGTGAGTCTAACCTCTGGGTATCACCCTCAGTCCAACGGCCAAGCAGAATGCCTAAATCAGGAATTGGGTCGGTATCTGCGGTCCTATTGCTCACGAGAGCAACACCGTTGGAGTAATTTCCTGCCTTGGGCAGAATACGCACAAAACTCCCTCCGCCTTTCCTCCACCCAACTAACCCCGTTTCAGTGTTTTCTAGGGTACCAGCCTCCGCTGTTTCCATGGACTGGTGAGCCATCTAGCGTACCTTCCGTGGAGGACTGGTACCAACGCAGAATGAAGGTTTGGGAGGAGGCTCATGTACGGCTTGGAAGGGCGGTGAATTTCCAAAAGAAACAATCAGATAAGCGCCGGAGGCCAGCACCGGTCTACTTACCGGGGCAGCGGGTATGGTTGTCCACATAATACCTCCGTCTCAAGCTTCCCAGCAAGAAGCTCAGCCCTAGATTCATTGGTCCTTTCAAGATCATCAGCCAAGTTAACGAGGTGACGTATAAACTACAGTTACCAGCACACATGCGCGTTCACTCCACCTTTCATGTCTCTCTCCTCAAGCCCTACATACCTGGTACAGGCCCCAACGTCTCTCAGTCTGAGCCTCCTGCCCCCATCGAACTGGAAGATGGATTGTCATACTCAGTCCGGGAGATCCTCAGTTCTAGAAGACGCCGAGGAGGTCTGCAGTATCTGGTGGACTGGGAGGGCTATGGTCCTGAGGAGCAGTCTTGGGTGAACGCTGCCGACATCCTCGATCCATCACTGCTGCAGGACTTCCACGCTAGTCACCCGTCCCTTCCAGGTCCACGCTCAAGGGGGCGTCCCAGGAGACCGCCAGGAGTCGTTCCTAGGGGGAGGGATACTGTAAGGACTGTACCTTTGGTGGACCGCCTGCAGAGGGCGCCCTCGCCCGAATTCTAGAGTGCAATCCCGATGGCGGCCATTTTGGGCGTGGTCCGCCTATATAAGCAGGTGTCCTTCAAAGGTTCATCGTGAAGTATTGTTGCCTTGCTAAGCGTTGATGTTTGTGATTTGTGACTTTTGGATATTTGACCCTTTCCTGCATTTTTGACTATTCTTTGGATTACCCTTCTGGACTGTTTGCCTTCCTCTTCCCTTTTCCCAATAAATACCTGTTTATCTACTGCATTATGGATTCATCTCTGCCTACAGCACGTTCATTACATTTATACAGTAAGTGGTGTAATTGGACTCTTCCAACTTTCTGCTATGTCAAGGGGAATTTATTTCCTATTTTTGACTTAATTAAATCTAAATAATTGTTTTCCTTTCATGGATGTATATCTGAGATAAGTCTGTCATCTTTATTAGGAATTGTGTTTTCTGTTTAACTCTAACTATGGAATGGTTTGATCCGTAAGGGTATAAATTCTCCCCCTCTGTATTCAGTTAGGGGGTTGAGGTAATGGTCAGTTTTTTGCTTGTAATGGTTACTTTGATGGCTCAGTTGAATTTTACTGAGTTCCATTTTCGTTAATTTATTTTACTGGAGACAGCAAAACCATGGCGTACCAGGTACTCGACTTCATCTCCCAATGCTTGACGTTTACATGGGTTAACTGTAAGCGTGTTGTTTGATAGGCAGGCTTTGACCTACATCTATCATGTACCAACACACGGGTCTGAGAGGGAACGTCGCTGAACAGTGTGGGATACTGGTTAATTAAATGAATATCATTGCGGTGTTGCTTGGACAGGTATGACAGCAGTGTGGCTAATAGGGCAGAGTTTGGGGACAGTGTCCCACAGGAGGTATGGTCATCTTAGTCAACTAAACCATTTACCTCTGGCCCAAAAGCAGTGGGCAGATCAACAGTATTCAAGGCGGCCACTCTTAACTACAGGGTTAAAGTCAGGCTCATTTTTCCCCCACATATGCTTTGAGCATGTTTACAAGGCAGACCTTGTTTTTATATCGTCGGTCAGGAGTGAAAATAGAATGTGTTACTGAGTTTCTGCTCAATTAAATATGGACCCACAAATCGAGCATGCATAGGAGAACTGGGCACAGGCAACAATATGAGCACAGACTCTCCAGGCTGAAAGGTACGAGCGACACTCTGTTGTATCTAGACTTCATCTTGACTTGGGTGTCAGAAAGATGCTGCTGGGCAACAACCCATGCTCTATGGAGATGCTCACGGAACGTATTCACATACTCCAGGATTGACCCCCGGAGAGTGTTTTTCAAAAGGAACTGAACGTAAATTAACTCGAGGGGTCCCCGAAGAGTATGTCCAAACACAAGTTTGGCATGGTTGAACCCTAGACACACCTGCACAGTGCTTCTTACAGCCAACATCAAAAGAGGAAACTTATCTTTTTTTGCCGATTTCAATGCAATAAGTACGCAGCATTGATTTGAGTGTTTGATAGAAGCACTCCAGCTCCTCTAGCGATTCTGGATGATGGGTGGTGGATAGTTCATGTTTTTTTGCCAACTGTGCAAACAAATTGGAGGTAAAATTTGTTCCATGATCTGTTTGAATTACTTTTATCAATCCGAACACAGAGCAGAATTTAAATCAGCTCTTTAATCACAGCATTTGTGGTGATTGAACGCAAAAGTACAGCTTCTGGGTAGCGAGTAGCAGTACACATTATGATGAGCATGTACTGGTGACCAGTTTTTGCTTTGGGCAAGGGATCTAAACAATCAAGGAGGAGTCTTTCGAATGGCTCCCCTATGACAGGAATAGGTTGAAGTGGAGCTTGAGGGATCGCTTGATTGGGCTTACCTGCCAATTGGCAGATGTGACATGACGAATAAATACAGACATTGAAGACTTCATCCTAGGCCAAAAGAAATGCCTAGCAATGCGATCGTGAGTTTTTGTAACCCCAAGGTGCCCTGAGCAAATATGCTCGTGAGCCAGTTTAAAAAAAAATCTGTGTGTGATAGCCAGTAGGGAAAACAATCTGATTTAACCCCTTCACTTTCAGGGTCTAATGCCTTCCACCAGTGCATTAGCAGGTCATCCCAACAATAACCTACTGGTGCATCTGAAGGTTGCGTTCTGTCTGCAGCAGCGCTAATACACTCACTCAGCGATACATTTTTTTGAGCAGCAATTTACTGTCCCTTACTCACTTTTAGAGAAGCACCATTTTCTTTCATCCGTGCACTATCCTGGAATGGTTGCGGTTGAACAAACAATTTACACTCTGCGGTCTATGGCAATGAAACCAAGAATGGAACTGGAAAGTTCACTCACATCATCAAATTTCCTTTTCTGTGCGTGAGTCACAGCGCTGTGAAAAATAACAGAACTGTGGCAATGAATCATCTTTGGCAATAATCTTGGGTTTTTCTGAAATGATTGGATATGGAAAAACTTTAGTTCCAGCCAGATCATTACTTAAGATCATATCTACCCCCTCCACAGTTAACTGTGAACGCACCCCGATGCAAACAGGACCAGATACAAGATCAGACTTCAGATGAATAGTGTGCAGCGTTACTTAAGTACAGCCCATTTCGATACCACAAATGAGCACATTGTTACCGGTATATGATTTTCCTGAAAACGGCAGTACACTTTCCAGGATGACTGACTGTGCAAACCCTGTATCCCTTAACATTACAATAGTTCTAACACCAGAACCATCTGTAAGCGCTACGGTACAGGTTTGCAGAAAGGAATTGAAGGCCGAAGGATTTGAAAACAAACTTGCCTGTTCTGAGGCTGAGATAAATGCTACCCCTTTAGGCTTAGCACCTACTTTCTGCTGCCACGCTTTACAGTTTGATATCATGTGACCAGAATCAAGACAATAGAAAAAAACTATCAGGTTGTTTTAAAGTGTCTTAATTCCTTTACACGTCTAAAAGGTCAGTTTCCGCTCTCTTTCCATACCTCAATAGCTGAAAAAAGATCTTTGGAACACGCAGAGGAGAAAATGTAATTTTATGCGTGAGCACAAATTCGTCTGCAAAAATTGTAGCATCGGATAATGTAGAAACTTTCTGCTCATTTAACGCCTCAGTACTACTAGAAGAAGGTGCAGTGATGGAACTGGTTTAATGCGCCACATTTGAACTTCTATATCCAGTTTACGTAACTTGATGTCCCGATCAATTTGTAACTAATTCTTTTAAATCGCAGTTGTGTTTCGTACTCCTGCTTCTTTATTTCGAGTTCCAATTCTTTTTATCGAAGGGTTATCATCTTGTCTGTTATCATTCTACGACTTATTGAATCTGCATCTTCAATGAAACTTTTCCAACAGACTCTCCCATTACCGCACGTTCAGGTAAAATGTGCGTTTCCACTAACTTGTCATACAACACCTCTTTAATGACTTTCTTCTTTTGCTCCTTTGTGACAGTTACGTTGAAAAATTTGGCTATAATAATTAAATCTTTTTCTACACCAATCAAATTTTTCTAACGTGGGAACAAGAGAAAACTCCAGCAAGTTGAATTTAATTTTATGGATCAAATCCCCTAACGAAAATCCAAAAACAGCCAAACAAGTTATGAACGGGAATAATATAGAATATATATATCCCGGACGAGCCCCCAATTGTTACGACCTCACCAGTCTAGGTTGGGAGGCTGTGACAAGAATATAATAAAAAAAGAATAATAAGGAAGAATGCACATGTTACAGACAAATTTATTACTGCAACTGAGAAAAGAAGAATCAGTCTTCGGAGCAGGATCAAGGCCAAAATAAAAACTAAGAATAACTAAGAAGAAATCCAGCTAAAATTACCCATCAAAGAAAACACTGAAAATTACAAAAAATTAAACACCTTTCCCTTAATCTCCCGAACTGACCAAAAGCCAGGCGAAAAGTTAATCAAATGAAAAAGGCTATCCCCAACATATTCACTTAAAAAAAACTAACAATAATACAAAACACCAATGAAATCTATTTACAACCTTTACAGTGAACGTGACAGATATCAGAAATAAGAAATCTGATATCTATTTACAAACGTGACACACTTAAACACACAGCCAACTTCAAACAACCACCACCAAAGGTATTCACAACGCAATATTATATATACGATTTAGAGCAAAGAGACAAATAATGGCGCTTAGCCACACACTCAACCAAAGCCATCCAACACTACGCTGATTCTCTGTATTTAAGACTTCCCCACACCATGCAATCACCTGCAGCTGGTCCCAATTAAGCTCTGCTTAATGAGGAGTGAGAACAGGACATAGCAAAAAAAAAAAAAAAAAAAAAAAAAAAAAGAGACTGCAAACAATGTCAAAAATATTTTAGGTACACACATGAAGACAAAACACGGATCTTAAAATGATAACAGAATCTGTCTGAGTATTAAACATGATTAAGATAGAGTTCCTAATCTCAGCTAGTAACCTGTGTAAAAGACAACTGTGAGCCAGAAATCTTGCTGATTGATGCAAATCATCAAAATGCAAATCAATTTATTGAACAGCGTTTATCTGCATGTGATTGCTCTTTAGTTTGTCACTGTTAAAATAAACCTACCATTAGAATGAGATACTGATCACTTATTTGTCAGTGGGCAAACAAGCAAAATCAGCAGAGATCAAAATTGTTTTGTCTCTCTACATTTAAAGTAACTACAATATTAATTTACATTATTAAGTTACGCATTAATATCGTATGCCGTATTAGTCCCTAGTTATTTGTTAGCAACGCAGGATTATTCAAAAGTTAATTTTTTTATTTTTATAAAAAACAAACAGTAAAATACTAAACAATTTATCATTACACCTTCCCCAATATTAGATAACTAATTTCCCCAATGCTTTAGTGAAAATATCAGAAAGGAAAATTGTTTTAAATTATCATCTACAGTGCATAATACCATTCAAAGATTCAGAGAAACTGCAATAATTTCTGTGCGTTCATTTCTGAAGTATGCATCTCTGATAGGGTTGCATGAGTGCGTATGGTATAGGCAGCGTACACATCTGGAAAGGCACCATCAATGCTGAAAGGTATATATAAAAGTTCTAGAAAAACATATGCTCCCATCCAGACGTTGTCTCTTTCAATGAAGACCTTGCTTTTTCCAACATAACAATGGCAGACCACATACTGCATCAATTACAACATCATGGCTGCATAGAAAAAGGCTCCTGGTACTGGAATGGCCAGCCTGCAGTCCAGATCTTTTACCTCATAGAGGAAGATGCAACAAAGAAGATCTAAGACAGTTGAATAATTATTCAATTCAATTTTATTTGTATAGCGCTTTTTACAACAGTTATTGCCTCAAAGCAGCATTACAGAATGAATGATAAACAGATGAATGATGAGTTTCCCTGTGGAGCATGCCGAGGCGACAGTGGCAAGAAAAAGCTCCCTAGAGTGGGATTAGGAAGAAACCTTGAGAGGAACCAGACTCAACAGGGAACCCATCCTCATTTGGGTTGAACAGAAATTAACGTAGAAGTGTGAGTGAAACAGTTCTGGTGGCTGGAAATGGGATGATGTCCGAAGTGCAATTAGAAGCCTGTTTTAGACAAAAATTTGCAGACTGTTATAAAAAGAATAGGGGATTCCACACCGTGGTAAACATGACCTTTCCCCCACTTACTATTCCCTTAAAATTATACAATATCTCAGTTTAAACATTTGACATGTCATCTGACATGTGGTATTGTGAATAAAATGTTGAAATTTCAAACTTCATCATTGCGTTCTGTTTTCATTCACAATTTGTGTCCCAACTTTTTTGGAATATATATTGTGAAGTTATATATTCATAAAGGCATACAGTTTATAATCCATAAGTAAAAATTGGCCTTTATACGGTGTGATTCTAGAGGTCTCACTTATTATTGTTACTAACTGTGAAGCCTGGAAAGAAACCGGTAGCATTTTTAACCAAAGACAAGTTCCATCACCTGTATGCCTACGTTATAGATGAAAATGGCACAGGATTTAGATATAATGAATTTTAAACAACCTGTAGTGCAATTAAGGCTTGCTTGACTGTCAGAACTAAATCATTTACGTTCATGGCAGCAAGCAAAGAAGCTGATTTATAATCGAACCCTTACCCATCTTAAGAAAAACCTTGATCATGGTAATGCTAATAGAGATATAGGTCACACAGCAGTCAAGAAGAACTCTTTTGGAAAGTCTAAAAGCTGTTACTAACCTTAAAATGTTAATTTGTACTTTTTAAGTGCACGGTTATCATTTTAATGAAATGATCAATATTTAAAATTAAGAAAACTTGATTAAAACTTCCGGTTAATTAAAACCTTTAATTAAAGTCTTTCTTTAAAGCTGGATTAGCAAGCTTTGAGTGAAAAGTCTCACTGGTTTCATTCACAGGTGCTTGTAATTAGTTCTGCAATTTTTACTATTTCAGGAAAGCCAATACTCTGGACACATTATCTTGACTCATTTACATTCACTTTTTGCAAAAGCAAGACAATTAAGCTTTAAACCTCAAGTGTTTTTGTACAAAATATCAACATGGCTTGCAGGAATCTTCTTTAAAGCATGATTTGTTAATCATTTGGAGAATTTATAAATGCATGAAAGCTTGTGCTCATTATCATAAACATGTGCTTTCCAACAGCTTAATTTTTGCCACAACATTCAAAGCACTAGCTTGATTATTACTCAATCATAAGCTGGTACAAACAGATGAGGTTAATTGAAAGATCATGTATTTAAGTGTTTCCAAAGGGCTCAATTCAATTACATTTACATTTCTAGCATTTAACAGATCCTCTTATCCACAGTGACATACAAATTTATATCTTTTTTTTATAACCACTGAAGTACCATCTACTACAGTTCATTGTTTTAGCTTTGAGTCTTTTTAAAGTAAATCAGCCAAACATTTATTAATAGCATGGGGAGCAGTGACTTCTACATCATTATAGATGTATGGATACGGCACCAAAGGCATAACACATTCAGCCAAATTGCATCATTAAGCTGACGTAGTTCTCATATGCATAACTGACATAACTTTTACACTGCATTTGCATTGCAAAACAACTTATCTGCTTTGGAATTTGATCTGCAACAAATCAGAATTAAAAAGTTAAAAATCCATTTAGTTTGTGCTGTTCACACTGTCATGAGGAAATCATGACACGTTTGTCTGTAGTGTGACCAATGGCAAAAAGTCCTGAATTCTTTTTATAACTCCCCTTTGAAGGAGGTATTAATCAAAAATTGTATATGGAGGTTAACAAATTGAAACGGTTATATAGAAGTGGTAAAACTGGGTTAAGAGCCAAACTCTGCTACTAAGGCAAGTTGTATGTTATGCACCATGGAAAGACTGAGCACAATAACAAGGATCAAGATACTTCTACAGTATCAGCAAGGTCCCAGTCAGATATATCACAGCAGAACACAGCTTCGAAATGTTATTTTGAAGAAGCACAAATGGACAGGCAATTGAAAAGATTATAAAAACCTTTACAATTTTTGTGCATTGTATCTACAGTGGTGAGAAAAAGTGTTTGCCCCCTTCCTGATTTCCAACCTTTTTGCATGCTTATCACACTGTTTCAGATAATCAAAGAAATTTAAATATTAGTCAAAGATAACATGAGTAAACAAAACAGTTTTGAAATGAAGGTTTTTATTAAGAGGGAAAACAAAATCCAAAACATTCCTGAGAGAAAGTGTGTGAGAAACCCCTTAAACTAATAGCTGGTTGGGCTACACTACTGCAATAACTGGAGTCTGTTACAGCGCTGTAGAGGAATGTTGGTCCAATCATCTTTGCAGAATTGTTTTAATTCAGCCACATTGGAGGGTTTGAGCATGAATTAATTTTAAGGTCATGCTACAGCAACTCAATAGAATTCAGGTCAGGACTTTGACTAGCCCACTTCAAAGACTTCATTTTGATTTTATACAGCCATTCAGAGGTGGACTTGCTGGTGTGTTTTGGATCATTGTCTTGCTGCAGTACCAGAGTTCGCGTCAGCTTGAGGTCACGAACAGATGGCTGGACATGCTCCTTCAGGATTTTTTGGTAGATAGCTGAATTCATGGTTCCATTTATAACAGGTCTTCCAGGTCCTGAAGCAGCAAAACAGTCCCAGACCATCACACTACCACCATCATATTTTACTGTTGGTATGATGTTCTTTTTCTGAAATTACACCAGATGTAATGCAACACACACCTTCCAAGAAGTTCAACTTTTGTCTTATCAGCCAACAGAGTATTTTCCCAAAAGTCTTGGGGAACATCAAGATGTTTTCTGGTTTTGCTCAGCAGCAGTTTTCGTCTTGGATGCAGACCATTTTTGCCCAATCTCTTTATGGGGGAGTCATGAATATTGACCTTAACTGAGTCAAGTGAGGCCTACAATTCTTTGGATGGTGTTGTGGGGTCTTTTGTGACCTCTTGGATGTGTAGTCGCTGCGCTCTTAAGGCCGGCCACTCCTTGGAAGGTTGTACACTGTTCCATGTTTTCGCCATTTGTGGATAATTGCGCTCACTGTGGTCTGCTGGAGTCCCAAAGCTTTAGAAATGGCTTTATAACCTTTCCCAGACTGATAGAGCTCAATGAATTTATTTATCACTTGTGTCTGAATTTCTTTGCAGCTCAGCATGATATCTAGCGTTTGATAATCTTTTGGTCTACTTCACTTTGTCAGGCAGGTCCTATTTAAGTGAATTCTTGATTGCAAACAGGTGTGGCAGTAATCAGGGCTGAGTGTGTCTAGAGAAATTGAACTCATGTGATAAACCACAGTTAAGTTATGTTTTAACAATTTTGTTTTCCCTTAATAATAAAAACCTTCATTTAAAAACTGCCTTTTGTCTTTACTCAACTGAGTTTTGTGTTTTATCTTTGACTAATATTTAAGTTTGTTTGATGATCTGAAACATTAAAGTGTGACCAACATGCAAAAAGATTGGAAATCTGGAAGCCGGCCAACACTTTTACACGCCACTGTATATCAGTAGTAAAATGTTCTAGGAAGTAACTATAAGCACTGTTTGTACATCGCTCAGGACAAGAGCATCTGCTAAATGCTTAACTGTAACTGTAAATGGGCATACACAGTTGCAGTCCAAAGGAACTGATGCAGTAGACACATCGTGCTTACTTTGCGTAAACATTAGATGATTCAGAGTTGTACTACCAGCAAAGACCTGAATGACGCCCGATACACTTAGATAAAATCACCTGGGAACAAAGTTTATTAACTATAGACAAAAACGAAGTAAGCTTAGTAAATATTTTGTGCAACTGTGAACAGGTAAAAACCTATCCGTTATGCAATGTCATTACAATGAAAAAGAACAAAGTAAAATTCCTGGAAGGGGTAATTAGATGATGATATTATGGATTTATGGGGGCCAAGATTCAGAGAAGATCTGGGGTTAGTTCTTCATGTTGGTTAGAACATACTAGCTGAGTTTTTCAAAGTAGTATTTTTCAATCTTTAATAAGCACTGTTTGTACGTCGCTCCGGACAAGAGCGTCTGCTAAATGCCTAACTGTAACTGTAATGAGGAAATCTCATGTTAGTAGTAATAGTAATATCTATTTCTGGTCACAAAACTCTTTGGAATTTAGATTTTTCCCCTTTTAAAGAGCAGTAGTTTAACTGGCTTTAAATCCAACAAGAGCTGCTGTTGATACCTATTAGGCATTTGGATAAGATCACAGTCTTTCAGCTGTCAGTACTTAATCAGGCAGTAGCAGTGCACAGAGAATGCACACTTTGAGATAAACAGGTGCTTATTACAATTCTCCCCCTCACTCTGTATATTCTGCAGCGTCTGCGGCAGTTGAAACATAGAAAAAGAGAGCTATATAGAGAAACCAGGATCTATAGAATACATCATCTTGCTAAGCTTTTCTTCTCTTCTTATATTGCCTCCAGTAAACATTAACCTAAGCTCACAAATCCTTGCTACAACAATAAACAGCCCAGGCTGTATTATGCTTCATGAAAGCTATAAGCATTAAATCTTTTTGTTCCACATTAATGTATGTTTGTGTGTGTGTGTGTGTGTGTGTGTGTGTGTGTGTTTTACTTTTCTTTTTTCCATCATGTGGAGAGCATGATAAGAGTACTGCACTGGAATAAATTCAATTTGTTTCAATTTCACCCAAGTACTGGTTGGGTAATGGACTCTCAGTAGGCTTGTTTGGACTTTAGGGATTTGTTACTCAGTCTGTCACTTCACACAGGGCACTGCAGCATCGCAGAAACCGGACCATCATCATAAGGGAGACAGAACCATTTATCAGAACACACACACACACACACACACACACACACACACACACCATTTTGCAATGAACACATTCCCCTTAAAACTGTATTGTAAAAGGTGAAATTACAGAGATGGGAAGTGTAAAGATTGCACCTGTGTGTGAATCAAAAGGCCCTATTTATATGCAGTGTCCACAAGTGTGCACTTCCACAAGTGTCTAAAACTAAACTACACTTTGCTAAACTTTACATTACATTGCAGAGTTTTATTATGAAGGACATCCAGAATTAACAGTATGTTACAATTCCTAGTTTTACTATCACTCAAATATTCATACACAAGCCCTACAGTCAGTTACTGTTTACTCTCAAATGTTTAACATTGCAAAGGTGTACACGGAAACTGACTGTACATTTCACAGTGCATCCCCATATCAAAAACACACCGTACGAGTCGTGTGTAAATTGTCCGCAAAATACTTCTATATGCATATGTGATCTTTTGCTTTGACTTAATACTGTCTTCATAGTCAGTGCTGATGCTATCAACAATTTATAAAATGAATGTGTATGTGATATTCCGGCGCAGTCTTGTTTTAGATACAGTGTGTTAGGGTGTATGTAGTGCAGTCTCAACTTAGAATGTGAAATTGACCTGGAGGTATGTTATACGAATCTTTTTATTGAGGATTTAGAACACACTGCAACTTTTAAGCTTTAATTGCTCAGTTGTATAAAAGAATTAAATGTAAGTCGTTCTGGATGAGATTGCTGTAAATGTAGATACAATACCTTTTTTGTTCTAACCGAGGCACAATTTGTTGACACAATTTGCTTGTAAAATACTTAACCAAAAACATGTTTTCCCACAGTGTGCATGTGTGACTATATATTCTGTAAATTAATTCTCAATGTTTATATAAGAGTACACCATCAGGTGACCATTATTAGCAAGTATAGTAGGCAATAAACCTTTATTGAATAAGTTTATATTATATATTATAAAATATTAGCTAATAAATTTGTCAGAAAAACAAACAAGGAATAGTTATTGGATAGACATTGTGTGTTTTATAAGGTTAAAAAGGACAATGCCCATATAAAGATAATTAACGCAGCGGACACTTGTAACAGAGGGAAAATATTGCTTTAGTGACACTGCAGGTTTTATTATGCTGTTGACCATTAGGACCAATATAAGAATTTCACAATGGCTATGGTACCAATTCCGCTATGGCACCAATTCCCCACAAAATTGCTTGGTGTGTTTCTCGTAAAACTACTTTGTGAATGTATATGTACGGTATTTAAAAGCTGATAATTAACCTTTATATTTACAGCATTTGGCAGATGCTCTTATCCAGAGAGACTTACATTCGATCTCTTTTGTAGAAGAAATAGCAATTCTGGCTTAAGGGCATTGTTCAAGGGCCCATAGTGTTTGCTTGGAGGTGGGAATCGAACCCCTGTCTTTCTGATATCAGTCCAACACCTTTTCTACTTCATTATGTGTCTATTCACAAGCTGCTTTCAGTATCAAAAGGGAAGAAAACCATTTTTTTTTTTACAACTGGGCAATTGTGGCTTAAATCCCACAGTGGTTACTTGGTGGAGGTGGGATTTGAACCCGGGTTTTTCTGGTATTAGTCCAACATCGTAACCACTAGGCTACCACTTTCTACATCAGCATTATGTATAAAATATTTTAACACACAAATAATGTGGAAGGATTATTTCACCACACAGTTTTCTAGCATGTATTTCTTTGTTGTAACAGAATTGTTAAAATTTAGAAATGTAATACTGTAAAAGGTTCCAACTGACTTCCATGAGCCCAAATTAAGAAATAAGTGATCATATAAGATAAATGAATACATTTTCTACTTAAACCTTTATTTTTAAAAGTGGAAGAAAAATTTACTATTCAACACTGGGTCTTTAAAAATGTAACAATCAAATGTTCCACACATACTGGTCTTTGTTGTATTGCTTGTGCTGCATGTTGAACAAAAATATACACAAAACTCCATTGGATGTGATGAGCCAAAATATAATAGACACAAATACAAAAGGGAAAGTTTACCCCAGCATTTCAATATACAGCTCTCTCTCTCTCAACTTGTTTTTCATTCATTCATTCATCTTCTTACCTGCTTAATCCCGAATCCAGGGTCACAGGGGTCTGCTGCGCCTATCCCAGCACACATAGGGCAAGAGGCGGGGGTACAACCTGGACGGGTCGCCAGTCCATCTCAGGGCAACACAGACAATTTAGAATCACCAATCCACCTAATCTGCATGTTTTTGGACTGTGGGAGGAAACTGGAGCACCCGGAGGACTCCACAGACAAACAAGGGTGTGCACTGGGATAGGCTCCAGTAGATCACCTCAAATTACAGAAAAGACAGGTGAGAAGATGAATTAATGAATAGAGTTGCAAGTGTGCTAATCACCATTAAACCATCAAAGATCACCTTTCTCTGAAACTCTGAAATAAAAATAAAGTAAAAATTTCTTTGTTTTTAAATTATACATTGATACATTTTTAATAGCATATGTTAGTGTATGGCTTTGAATTTGTTTTTCACGGCAGTGTCACAAATAAAGAGGCACATAATTTAAAAGTTAAGTTTGTACCACCATCGAGTTCAATAAGACCACCAGGCAACGGACATCCTTTCATTCTGACAAGAGAGAAAAGGACTTTGCCACTCTTTGGTAGCGAATTGCTTTTCTAAATCAACAGCACAAAAACATTTTACACAGGCAGTAAGCTGGCAGGTGAAGGACAGTTTTAAACACACGTGTCAGCCCTTGAAATTTTAAATTCATTTTTTTTTGCTTCATGGCATGCCTCAACTGACAGTCCATAGACTTGGACTGTCAAAGGAATCGGCAAAGCTTCACACCATTTTTATAAGATGCAGGTGTTTGCAGAAAAGATGTAGTGGAAATTATCAAAGGAGGTAAAAGCGCATCTGTTTTTTCTGTCCCAATTTTGGCCATTTTATTGGCACAACCAAATCAGTTTGTCTTCCACAAACTGTTAATAATAATCACAACAATTATAATTCATAAGCACATTTCATAACAATAAAACAGAAGACATTTGATAATAGTGTCCAGTGGAAGAGATTTCTACGGTTATTCTCTTACTTTACATTAATTCATTTTCTTACACGCGTATTTCTTAATTTGGGGTCACGGGGGTCTGCTGGAGCCTATCCCAGTGCACATAGGTTGAATGGCAAGGGTACACCCTGGACAGGTTGCCAGTTTATTGCAGGGCCACACATAGACAAACAACCACACACACACATTCACTTCAAACCAGAGTACCCAGAAGAAACCCACACTAGCGTGGGGAGAACATGCAAACTCCACACCGAAAGATCATGGAACCTGGGACCTTCTTGTTGTGAGGTGACCATGCTAACCACTAGGCCACCACACCAAAAGAACTGAAACCAAAAGAACATTCAAGCGTTTTATATTAACTGGAGCACTAAACGTCTGTACCCCAGACCTCCTTAACTGACATGTTAAAGAGTCGCTAATAATTTTGTGGCTTTATAGGAAAATCCCCACAGCTATAATCAAGTTTAGAGTTATCGTAAAAGTAAGAATAAGTCTTCCATAAATTGGTTTTAAAAGCGTTACACTATGGAATACACTATTATAATGTGTTTACCATATAGTAAATCTCTATATGGAGGAAGACACAGATGGAAATGCGGTCAATTAACTGGCTTTTGAAATGCTTGTGATTGTCATTCTGAATACATTGATCATGTATTGATCATTGATCACACGAGCCCCAACCCCAGACCTGGCTCCAAAGTGGGACTCCGGTTGTGCCATATAGGGCTACAAAACTTCATTAAGGGGCAAATTGGACCGCAGTTTGTGTGGCCCGTCCCCTAGGACCTGTTTGTCTTGGGAGACCCTACTGGGAGCATGTAGCTCCTGACAACATAGCTGCTACGATCTTTTGCACACACAAACCCCTCCACCACGATAAGGCGGCAGTCTGTGGAGAAGTATAAAAAATAAAATTAAATGGATTTTAATCAGTTACAGTGTTCATTTATTTTAGTCATGGCTATGTCCTGTGCAAAACAAGATAATCATAAATGATTAGGAAGATAGACAGTTGGACAGACAGACCAATCTAATGGCCAAACGGAACTAGTGCCAAATCTAGAGCGCACTCCCATGTTGTCTCACCACAGGTGTGCTTAATTACCACAGCATTATTTATAGAGGTTCTATAAAGTAATGCCAATTGTAAGTAGATTGTTTACTACTCTAGTTCTAGTTCTTAGTGCCAAAATGTTTGTATTTCACACTTGTTTTGCAATTAAGTGTATATGCTGCCTCACTTCTTATTTTAATTTTGCTAGCTAAGCTAATTCTTCTCTTGGTCATGTTTGTTTACCTACTGTTGTGTGACCTGTGGTTCCCCTGTCTATTGAGTTGAGGTGTGTCTTATATTATCATGTATATTTAAGGTGGCACCTGTTTTGTAGTCTTTGACAATGGTTGTCAACTGTGCCACTCACGGGAGGAGTATCATCTAGGTTTCAGGCTGTCATTTATTTTTACGTTTTTATTCAAGTTAAGTTTAACTTTTATAAATAAACTGCATTTGGGTTCTCAAGACTGCTTGCTGTGTCTGGATATTTAATTGTTGGTGCAGGAAACTGAACCTACAGTCATTCCATCCGTAGCCAGACACATAAATTACTGCACTACTGCTTCAGGTACTTTATAGTGGCTTTACCAATACCAGACTGAGGGTCGCTCCTTTTACACAGCAAGTGAAGTAATTTTGCTGATTGCTTAGTTTGAATTTGGTTCTTAGTCACAGTCAATGGATAGGATTGTAAACTTGTGTTCTGGGCTTTTCCATTTTTTCCCCCATGCCCCCTTGGAAATTCTCTCTTCTTAAGGCTCTTCTCTCTCTCATAACAATATCACTCAATAGCAACGCACTGCCACATAACCCATTAGAACTGCTCTAATTTCTGTCACTTGGTAAATTTCAGTAGGTGGTAATACACAAGAAATCTAGTTTTATAAGGATAATGTTGCTGGCCTTTGGAATCTTGTAGTCTTGGGTTTTACATTGACACTCATTAGTTCACTGTAAATGCTTGGAGCAGTACATCCCAATAATCTCAACCCTAACAGAACATATGCAAAATGACTCATTAGTTGCCTCCACACTAAACCCAAGTGGCCTCTCCGAACACAAATCTTATATATCCCTACGGAAAACAATAAAATTCTGCTTTGCATAAATGACATTCATGAAGTGCCAGCTAGAAGCCAACTAGCAATTGGTACTGCAATAATACCCCTGATGTTGGCTCAGTGATTAAGATGTTGGCCTAAACTCAGCATTGTCAAGTTACCACTTCTAGCCGCTCAACAAATTTCTTGTGTAAATAAGCTAAATATCATTACTTCTTCTGCATTTTCCCCCCATATTTCAGAGGCATGACACTTCTGACATCTGATTCTTCTTCACCTCCGAAACCTTCATATTACTTACTGCTGAATTGCCATTTTTGAACACACGCAGTGCTGTACAGTTCTCAAATTATTTACAATCCTATTATAAGGAATTTTCCAGATAAGGAAAGGTAGCCTTTTGAACGTCTGATTTTTTAAAAACTTGCCATGTAGGGGGCGCTATCAGACCCATTCTGAAACAAACAGACTATCACATTACCGCTTGTACTGTTAAGTAATAAAACAGCTCTCTGCATGAGCCCTTAAAATCGTTTTAACTTCGTCCCACCAATTTGTTTTATGGTTTCAAGGAGGTTTTCCAAGTCTTCCAACAAAATTGTAGTAACTGAATAGTCTTTAAATTTTCAAGAGTTATGAACAGGAACTTTTGGCATCTCTGAGCAAAAATTGTAATTTTGTTTGTCAATTTATTGACTCCGGTAGGCTAGTCAAACTATAAATTCTTAATTACCACTGTCACTGTTAATATGAGCCATTAATCATGACTGCATGGTATGTTGAATCAATTCATGTGGTAAATACTTTTACTTAATATATTGTGGAAAAATGCACTGCCTTACTGTTAAAAGGTAATTTTCCACCTGTTAACAGAATCTCTGGCAGTTCTGTCGCTACTTGCTGTACAAATACAACTAACTTGCTTTGTAATGCCACTAATTAGCAAACCATCAATGCATACAGTTCAAATATGTTCATAAAAGTAAATAAAATAATCAGTATCTTGATTTCTGGTTAGGAACATATGGCTTTTTCATATCTCACTGTGTTGCTTTACACACACAATGATTCACAGTTTGACAACATCTTGGCTCCCGAGTCAAATGTGATCTTAACTGTCTTATCTGCATAATATGGATTAAAGAAGAACATGTTTTTCTGAATATGAATGTTCATACCATGCCATTTATTCCAAATAAAATTGGTGTGCAAGGCAAAACTTTATGCAAACGTACTAATATTCAGGTATGCGCATAAACTGTTAGCCACTAACAATGTGGGTCTTATACAAAATACAAAACTCTACCTTTTTCTCATGTTTTATTTGGACTTTTGTCCACTATGTTCACGTTCATACAGGGGTAATGTAATCAGCCAGCAGTTAAACTGAACTTTGCTTCTGACTGACATGCGTCAACATTGAGCTGCAAATTTTATCATCATTTGTGTCTCAATAGGGCAATAAAAATAAGCTTTTGATTGGAAAATTCAGTTATGAATTTTATACCATGCTCACTAAAGTGGACCACAGGGCCATTTTAGTTTGAAACAGTTATTTCCTCCTCCATCCAGCCACCTACCTACAAATACTATGACAAATTGTTAGGTGTTTGGCTCATTTAGAAGCTGGTAGACAGAACTGCTTGGATAAGTGCCATGATCTTAATGCCACTCAGTAATGAGCGCAAAGCAGGCCAGACCCCATTCAGAGGAGTGGGTCCTGCTGATGGCTGACTACCTGCTGTTTCCCCTCTCGTCCCAGGAGCTTCATTAGCTCTTGCACTGTAGGCTCTACAGGTGATGGGCAATGAGAGTACTACAAACAACATTTCCACTCTAGGACAAACAGGGATGTGTTTGTAGCCATCTTATAAAAATTTTATTTGGCTGGGTTTTTTTTTTTTTTTTTTTTTTTTAATTCTACTTTTCAACTGAATATCCATCTGAGATGGACTGGCGACCCGTCCAGGGTGTACCTCTCATGCCTATCTTGTGCGCTGGGATAGGCACAAGATGACCCTGAATTGGGGAATAAGTGGGCAAGAAGATAAATGAATAATGTATTCATGACTTTAATAAATGTCCATGTTCTAAATGAGGGAAGACCTTTGACTCACAGTAATTATACACAAATATATAGACATGATTAACCTTAATACAGAAATTTTGTTTTACTGTTACTTTGCTTTATAAAAATATCTTTTTGTTCCCTCTCTCCCTTACCTATGGGTGGCTGTCTGTCTGACTATCCCTTGAAGAAGCACTGTAAAAGCTACCTAAATTACTTTGAGTTTATTTAATAATACTTGGGGACATGGTTACAAACATCAATTGAAATCAATCAAAAAAGAGACTAACCCGGTCTTTAAATTCCTGTTCATTAATCTTGTGCATTTTCGCAAGTTAATTTTGCAGAATGCTTCTGCATGTCCAGTCAGGCAGACAGATGTCAGCATTATTCGAAACACCATTTCCATTGTTATATACAGTATACAGTTAGGCATTTGGCAGATCCAGCTCTTATCCAGCTCTTTTTTTTTTTTTTTTACAACTGAACAATTGTAGGTTAAGAGCCCACAGTGGTTGCTTGGTGGAGGTGGGATTCAAACCTGGGTCTTTCTGGTATGAGTCCAACACCTTAACCACTAGGCTACCACTTCCACTACAATGTTATTTCTGCAAAGCCGCACAACACGGGCATGAAGCTGGCGAAAATGCCAATGGAAAACAAAGGCTGATATGGACCTTCAAGAGGCCATCAGAAAACAGTGTTAACAGTCGGGCAGTAATGGTCATATTTAGCATCATGTTATCTTTGATTTTTTTTGTTTAAAAGAGGGACTAGGCCGTCCATGGGTAGAAATATGTAAATTAAACCTGACAATCTCACCTAGCATGCAATAAAAGAGCTGTGCAACAATTCACGTATTACAGATTCCTGAAAAATGGAACCTAGCACATTTTGATGTGTTCTCATATATTATCCAAATTAAATGACTACAAAATGGGGTATGCGCCAAATCAGGGGCTATTTGGAAGCTTTTACAGGCTTAAATTGTAATCTGGCTCCCAGATAAGACAGCAGTAGCTCAGTGAACTAATACAAGAGACTGGCCTTAATAAAATAACTTAGCACAAAATATTTAAAGAAAAGGAAGTGAGACTATAGCATGAACTTAAAATTCCCATTTAAACCGTTTAAAACAGTAAAGTATAAAGTACCTATAAACCAACACGCTAAAACTTATTTAACTTATTTTTTGGTGGCGTAGTGGTTAGCGCGGTTGCTTCACAATACTAAGATCCTGGGTTCGATTCCAGTGCCAGGGATCTTTCTGTGTGGAGTTTGCATGTTCTCCCTGCACTGGTGTGGGTTTCCTCCAGGTTCTTATGTTTACTTGGACTGTAAATTTTGGGTCATCTGCACAGCTGTGTATCTGAATCGTTGATTTATTAAATCTTCCGAGGTGGACACCATTTAAGTTTTTTTAGATATATATTAACCTAATCAAAGCCAACCCAGCCATTAGGGTTGCACAACCCAGTCTCAAGCCCGGATAAATGGGGATGGTTGCGTTAGGAAGAGCATCCAGCGTAAAACTGCACCAAATCAAATATGCGGATCATAAAAAAGAAACTCATACGGTCGGTCGCGGCCCAGGTTAACAACGACCGCCACATGTACTGTTAGCCGACAGGGTACCGGTGGAAACTGGGCTACTGTTGGCCAAAGCGGGAGGAGGAGAGGAGGAAGACGTCTACAGAGACAGCAGGCAAAGGAGAAGTGGAGTTTCGGTGGGTTCTTTAAATGTTGGTACTATGACTGGTAAAGGGAGAGAGTTAGCTGACATGATGGCGCGTAGAAAGGTAGTAAGGCCAGGAACATTGGTGGTGGATTTAAAGTGTTTTATCATGTTGTAGATGGAAATAGAAATGGTGTAATCCTGAAGAAGGAGTACATTGAGAGTGTTGTGGAGGTGAAGAGAGTGTCTGATAGGGTGATGATAAATATCATCATTGCTTATGCTCCACAAGTAGTTTGTGAGATGGAGGAAATGGAAAGATTCTGGAGTGAGTTAGATGGAGTGGTAGAGAGTGAAGCTAGACATGAAAGATTGGTGATGGGAGCAGACTTCAATGGTCTTGTTAGTGAAGGGAACAGAGGTGATGAGGATGTAATGGGTAGGTATGGCTTTAAAGAGAGGAATGTGGAAGGTCAGATGGTGGTAGATTTTGCTAAAAGGATGGAGAT
>JAOTRA010105617.1:0-10845 GCA_026260255.1 Pseudolaguvia tuberculata
CTCTTTAAAGCCATACCTACCCATCACATCCTCATCACCTCTGTTCCCTTCACCAACATGACCATTGAAGTCTGCTCTCATCACCAATCTTTCATGCTCTAACTCACTCCAGAATCTTTCCTTTTCCTCCACCTCACAACCTACTTGTGGAGTATAAGCACTGATGATATTTATCATCACACCCACAACTTCTATTGGAAATGTATTTCAGTGAGAGCCATATAATATATTTTTAGACTGATTCAAAAGGGGGTGTTTACCTATTTACCCAGCAATGACCAACGTAGGCTATTATCATCCAATTAAAATAAAGGACATGAAATGGATTAATGGAGATCGGCTCCATGTTGCAGGTAATACGTATTTATTGACTCCCAGACTGAACACAAAAATGAAACCAAAACACAAAAATGAAACACGGAAAACTTAAACCGAACTCAAAACACGGAGTTACTCAGGAATGAAGGGACAAATAGCAAGCAAGAACAAACATTACCAACAGCGCTTCGTGATCGTTAATTATCCTTAATGATTCGCGCACACTGACGCGTCGCCTTAAATGCATCATCGCCCTGGCAACCAAAACCAGGATGATAAGCAAAACAAGGGGGAGGAGCTATGTCTGATTCCTCACAAGACAATTGCTCCTGCAGCCAACTGCAGCCCAGATGCAATCTTCAAAAAAGCCACACATGGATCACGAGCCATAGGTTCCCGACCCCTGGTCTATTGTATATGTATACAAGACAACATTGCCTTTCAACAGATCCATTTCTTGGTTAAAACAACTGAATTGTTCAACATTAAAATCTATATATTGGGCCACATTTTAGTATATTAAAATGAAGCAGCAGTCAAAACTTTTGACACACTTCCCATTCGTGTGTTTTTTAATTGAAAAAAAACCCCCCATGAAAATACTACATAATTATCATGTAGTTATAATTACTGTCTCTATCTATGTTTATACAGTGGGTACAGAAAGTATTCAGACCCCCTTAAGATCTGACTAAGGTTACAAAACAATTTCTGCTGCACTTTAGGTTCCTAAGTGCAGAGTGGCCTCCATAATCGTTAAATGAAAGACGTTTGGGACGACTATCATCATTTAAGTTCATTTATTTTCCTCATTATACATGTCACTGCATATTGACAGAAACACAGAAGAATTGTTGACATTTTTGCTGATTTATGCTGAAATATGATTAAAAAATAAAAACTGAAATATTACATGGTCCTAAGTATTCAGACCTTTTTGATCTAATACAGCCATGAGTGTTTTTGGGGAAAGATGCTTTTTTCACACCTGGATTTTGGAATCTTCTGCCATTCCTCCTTATATAAGATTTAGCTTACGTTAGATGGAATCAAATAATAATAAAATAAATAATCTAAATAATCATAACAATTTACTTAAAATTGGTTGCATAAATTAAAAAAATTTAAGTACCATAAGTCATTATTTAGTGCCTGGAGAACATGCAAATTCTAGAAAAGTATTTCTCGAGAACCGAACCCAGGACCTTCCTGAGCCGTTCAGGACCTGCCACAGTAACTGGTTTTATGACCAAATAGTTAAATGACCGACATTGAAACACATTGGAATCCTAGCCGTTGTAGATATAAGATATGCCGTTTGTTGACCGTCACCATGACTACTGAACAAAACATAAAATGCTGTTTAACCTTAATTGTACAATAAGACCTCAAACTGTGTATCATAGTCAGCGATCCCACTCTTTTTTCATTTTCCAGGATATTTCAGTACAATGGAAGTCAAACACACAAGTCAGTTTCAATGCCTAACATATTCCTTTCTTCAGAAGAACAAAAACTCCACATCATCGCGTACTTCTTACTTAACAGTACAGGAAATGCATCCAATGTTTTGCATACTGTTTCCTATCGGATTTGTGTTTATGTTTGCAACAATATACATTTTTGCATATCACAATATTGTTGTATGCTGCTCAACAAAGTTTAGACTGTAGCATGACTCTTTTTGAGTCATTCAACCAGTCCTTAGTGATTAAGGTATTGGACTACCAACTACCGATTCAGGTTTGATTCCCAGCACAAAGTCACCACTGCTGGGCAAGGTCCTTAAATGCAATTGCTCAGTTGAATAATATGGGTTAATGTAAGTCACTGAGATGAGATTCTATAAACAAATGTTCCAGACTTTTGTGTACAATTCATGCAGTGTCACCCAGATGAGGATGGGTTCCCTCTTGAGTCAGCTTCCTATCAAGGTTTTTCCTATTTCATTTTCACATTTTTCATAATGTGATTTAAATTAAAATACCATAATGCAAATTAATTATTCCAATGACTGAGTGAACTTCCTCAGGTAGAGATGGTACTGGTTTTCTAGATATATGTTCTGCACCAATATCTCAAGACTTTTGTCAGCTTTGCAATTATTAAGTGGAATGTCTTTTTTTTAATTTGCACTACGTATTTAGTCTACCAAAAACTGAAGAGTACCTAATTTACCAGGTACCATGATGTATCAGGAATAAAAGAAATTTGCTTTGAAACCAAACAATAGACATCTAAATTATTCCTGATTTTAAGCATTGTGCCGATGCCAGATTGTCATAATTGCAGATATGAAAACTATGAAAGTGTAAGGTGGTGGACCAAGTTCCGCCCCTCGCTCAGCATCAGCCGACAAAGCTCTGCCCTTGCTCAGTGTCAGCAGACAAAGCTCCGCCCCGTGTTTAGCATCATCGTCCTGGCAACCAGGTTGCCAGTATGAGCGTTGTGGGTTGTTGAATATATGGAGTGGATAGAATTTTTGGTAGAAGTTGGTAATTTGGTAGCATTATCTTGGAAAAGTTTGGTATGGTTGCGTTCTGTTTAGTTTTTGTATATAGTCTTGTAATTACTCCCGTTTTGTATATAGTCCCTTTCGTGTATCGTCTCATATATATTATTCGCCTGTGTGTCTCCGTGTTTTGTTTTCGTGTTTCACCACTATAAACATATCTGCACCATTCTCACTAAATAAAAACCTCAGCTTCACTGCATAATGGATCCAGCTGTCTTCAGTGCTATCACCTCAGCGTTACAGAAAGTCTTGGTAATTTTTGTGTGATGGGCCATGATCAAGAACAACAGTGACATTGCTGCAGCAACATTTTGCGGGTTTGCTGGTGGGTTTTTTGAAAACAATGCTCTTATTATACCTCATATTTTTAATGCACTATTGGTGTTAAACATCTTCCATGGTATCATCAGTGCCACTAATCCCACAGAATTTCTGTTAGTTGGATATTTTCAAATCAATGGACTGCCTTTGGACCCAGCAGAAAACTCAGTGTGCTGAGAATGTTCCATTGTCCAAATAACACAGTGTTGGTGTGAGGATAGCTGGCAAATTGTGCACAGTCAAGGGTGAAATCTACAAAAAGCTAGGACACAGTAAAAAATTGAGAAAATATCTGATAGCCAATGTGGATCTAATAAGTAATTGCATGTTATTGGAAATACATTTAGTTACCTATTAGTTTTCCAGCCAGATTTATTTTAAAAATGTAAATAGACAGGAAGCAATTTCTGATCACTCATTTACACTTTTTTATTTCAACACAAGTGTACATTTTAAAGCTGTTTTTATGTGGGGGGGGGGGGAAGAATAGAAAAACCATTTTGCAGTCACAAGTCAACTTTTTACATTTACAATTATAAAAAAAAAAAAAGAAAAAAAATTATATATTCTATTTTTTTTCCAATGGAGCTGTAGACAGTGAGCTAGAGACAGTACTTAGCAAAGATGAAACTGGTTTAAAACCAGCTTGCATTTTCACTGGCAGTGAGCAAAAGCTTTACATTTGGCAGTCACCCTTTTTCCAGATCAACTTAAATATATCTATCTATAGCATTAGATAGCATTATCTAATGCATATCTATAGCATTTTGAGCCTAAGGGCCTTGCTCAAAGGCCCAGCAAAAGCCCACTAAATGTTCCAATTAGTTGTCCAACACCTTAACACTGTACTAGCACTTCCTCCAATGTGTGACACATTATCCATTCACTGTCACTTTTGCCCTTTGTTAACCTGATAGTGGGAAGAGTGGAAAATTTAATTATTGTTAAGTACGGCATTGTATTAGCAAGAGCCTCATGATATCATGATACACAGGTCACCATACAATATATCGCTAAATATTGTTACAGTTTGGCATTTGGCAGACACTCTTATCCAGAGCGACTTACATTTGTTCTCTTTTTTGAGCAATTGTGGGTTAAGGGCCTTGCTCAAGGTCCCACAGTAGTTGCTTGGTGGTGGAGGTGGGATTTTAACCCCAGACTTTCTGGTTTTGGTCAAACACTTTAACCACTAGGTTACAATATATCTATAAAACAAAAATGTAAAATATAAAACAAACACCTAAAAACACAACACAGTCAAATCTAGAAGTGCCCTTATATAGGATGAAAGGAGGACGCAATGACAAACATTTGCTGGAAAATTACCATGAAAGTAAATAATTTAATGTAAGATGATTAAAAGGATATGTATCTACACTAAAGGTTAGAATCTCGATGGAATATTGTGAAAAAGGTTATCACGATAGTTAGCCCTATAGTTAGTCTAACAGCACTATAGTTAATCTACTTTTTCTATTTAATTATGTGGGGAAAGCTGAGACATTGAATTATATATTATAAAATTAAAAACACAGAATTCTGAGCATTAAATTAAATGTTTTACCTTTTTTTAATTTGAACTGCAGAATTTGGAATATCCAATTGAATGTTTGGCACGCATACCAATATAACTGCAGAATATACTGTTTAATAAATGAGCCTTCCTGGTTTTTTACTGCCCATCTTTAGCAAGTCTGTGGCCATGATACCCTCTTGCTATTAATTGTTCTTCTAGTTGACTAATGACTTCATGTCATCTTAGGTTCATCTCCTTTAATGTCTATTAAACAAGATGTTTAATAGACATTATTAAACATATTAGTTACTAATAGGCTTCAGACCATCTGTTCATAGGATATTTTTTGTCTGTAAAAGCAATATACATGCAATATGTACAACAGTATATGTTCCAAGCACATTGTACTAAGAACGTTTTAAGAACATAAGAATACTAAACTTTTTTCACATTTCACAACCACGAACTAACATTTTAATTAGATTTTATGTAATAGACCAACACAAATTGCACATATACTATATTGTCAAACATCTGTGGTCCCCTGAATATCCGATTCATGTTTTAATTTTTAATGATACAATGATACAAGGAAGAGAGAACTGGAATATGACCAAAAGCATGTGACAGGCTTAACCACTTAAATGTAGCTGCAGCAAATGGTTAGATTTTTCTACTGATTGCACTTTTTGTGAATTTTTGAAAAGAGGGATGGGACCAGAAAGGGTCACCGGAGCCCAACCCACTAAACTATCGTTTCAGTCATATGCAAGTTTTTTTCTCATGCATTTTTTTCACTCTGCATAGTTTACAATACTATCTGAACCCTTTTTGTTGCATAATTGTACTAGTTTATTAAATAAATTGGTGACGTCCACACAAAATAAATGCCCTGATATAAAAAACATACATGTAAATATGTTGTCGTATAACTGTAGGACAAAACTGAGCATTATAACATTTCTTTATAAAATATTTAGGTATTTTCAGTCTCTGGAGGAGAAAGAGTAGAAGCATGTTTTATCAATTTGTTTTTCCATTACAATTGTGTCATAATTGCCACACGTAGGATTTAATTACTTATTTAAAAGGTACTTTAAATAAAATTTTCTTTTAAAATAAATAGGGGACAACACATGGATTTTAGTTCGCTTTACCACACCAGCAATTTGTCCCATTCACTGAAACTTCCAGTAGTGTCTATTTTTAGTAAGTTTAGTAAGCCTTTTTTCCTGGCATAGGCACAGAAGCCTGATTAAATATTGAAGCACTATCTTCCCCAGATAGCTAAAAGAAATCAGCTCACCACTCTTCACCCTGGCTAATAGCCTGAACATTGTTGTTTTTCTGTGAAGTACAAATTCTGATAATAGAATATGCACAGTTAATGCCCCACTGTATACTTTTAACAATTTCAGTATTTTTGTTAATTTATCGGTTGAGAGCCAATAAAATATGACTTCAGGTCCACCTAAAATCAAATCTTTTTTGTCCTGTCATGCCATTTTTTGTCAACATTACCTTGATTTAATGGTTTTGGTCCCATTTCGTGGAACAAAAAATGCTGAGTTAGCTACCGGCTAGCAAGTTTCTCTCTGTCTAATCTCATGTAATTGCCAGTGGTGCTGTAAGTGAAAATTAATCCTGAATAAACACCTGATTGTTGGAAATGATATCTTTTGCTTTCATTCATTCATTCATTCATTCATTCATTCATCTTCTTACCAGCTTATTCCCTAAATCGGGGTCACGGGGGGCTGCTGGTGCCCAGGGCACATAGGGCGAGAGGCAGGGGTACACCCTGAACTGGCCGCCAGTCCATCACAGGGCTCTGTATTGCTTGTATAAGTCAATCAAATATCAGTGAGAAAAAACCCCTCAAAATTTATTGTAAAAGAGGAGGTTTATGGATGGAAGGGAAGACATGCAGGTAGTTGGGGTGAAAACAGGCAGATGGAGAAGACAGGGTAGTGTGTAGAAGAGTGATCCGGAAGCAGCCAAAGGAGAAGAATATTGTTTAAAATGGATGCACATTGGTACATTCTGAAAAATTATTACTGATTAAAACCTTTTCAACTATTTAATTTTGCAAAATTATTGGCTATTTGAAGTATTTTTAAGTACGGATTGACATAGCCAGAACATTTCAGATCAGGATAACTTTGAATATAAATGGAATGAATATTACTATTAATTCCACACTACTGAAGAAACTTTCATCAAGTATGTACAAAACAATATGTTCCAAGCACATTGTACATAAGTACATAAGAATACTGAACTTTTTTCACATTTCACAACTTTACAAGCACAAACTAATATTTTAATTAGATTTTATGTGATAGACCAACACAAATTACAAATATACTATATTGTCAAATGTTTGTGGTCACCTGAACATCCAATTCATGTTTTCATTTTAAATATTTTATTCTATTTTACTCTCAAGATTTCTGTTAGATTGAGGTCCACTATCCTGTGAGATTTTGGTTTATTCAGTTAAATCAGTATTAGTAAGCTCAGACACCAACATCAAGTAAGGTCTGGGGTGCAACTGATGTTCCAGTTCATCCCAAAGTTGTTCAGTGGTGTTAAGACATCGGCTGTCAGGACATCATGCAGAACACTCAAGGTTTTAAAGTCCTATCCAAGCATAACACATGGCGCTCAGGGGCAGTCTGCTTTTTGTTATGCTAGAACAGTTGTTCCAGTTCTTAGTTCCAATAAAGGATTAATGTAATTTCAACCAATTTCAACTGAAATTGAATCTGAAGACCAGATTAAACTTGATTTGTTCCCTATGTTTTTGCAACATTGATTCCAAAAAAGTTGGGACACTCTATGCAATGCAATGAAGTGAAGTCTCAAATTTCAATATTTTATTCAGAATACAATATAGAAACACATCAAATGTTGAAAGTAAGACATTTTGAAATGTTATGCCAAATATTGGCTTATTTTGGATATCATGAGAGCTACACATTCCAGAAAGTTGGGACAGTTAGCAATAAGAGGCCAGAAAAGTTAAATGTACATATAAGAATCAGCTGGGGGATCAACTTACAACATATTAGGTCAACTGTCAACATGATTTGGTATAAAAAGAGCCTCTCAGAATGGCAGTGTCTCTCAGATGTCAAGATGAGCAGAGGATCACCAATTCCCCAAGGGCTGCAGCAAAAAATATTGGCGCAATATCAGAAAGGTGTTTGTCAGAAAAAAATTTAAGTTTTCATAACTAAAGTGGATAATATCATTCAAAGATTCAGAGAAAATGGAACAATCTGTGCGTGAGGGCAATCATACTAGATGCCTGTGATCTTCGGGCCCTTAGACGGCACTGCATCACATACAGGAATGCTACTGTAATGGAAATACAAATACAGTTTAGCATTTGGCAGACGCTTTTATCCAGAGCGACTTACATTTGCTCTCTATTTTTTTACAACTGAGCAATTGTGGGTTAAGGGTCCCACAGTGGTTGCTTGGTTGAGGTGGGATTTGAACCCCGGTCTTCCTGGTATTAAGTCCAACACCTTAACCACTAGGCTACCACTTCCCACACAACATGGGGTCAGGAACACAATCCACCGAGCCATTCGCCGTTGCCAGCTAAAACATTATATGTAAAAAAAAAAAAAACCCATCTAAACATGATCCAAAAGTGCAGGCTTTTTCTCTGGGTCAAGGCTCATTTAAAATAGACTAAAAAAATAGTTTAAAAAAGTGGAAAACTGTTATGATTAAACGAATCAAACGTTGAAGTTCTTTTTGGAAAACTGGGACGCCATGTCATCCAGACTAAGCAGGACAAAGACAAAATCTGCATCTCTGATGGTATAGGGTTGCATTGGTACGTGTGGCATGGGCAGCTTACACATCTGGAAAGTCACCATCAATGAAATGTGTATCCAAATTTTATAACAATATATACTCCCATCCAGACATCTTTTCTTTCAGTGAAGACCTTGCATTTTCCAAAATGACAATGCCAGACAACATACTGCATTAATTACAACATGATGACTGCGTAAGTGAAGGATCTTGGTACTGAAATGGCCAACCTGTAGTCCAAACTTTTCTCCCATTGAAAACATTTGCCGCATCATAAAGAGGAAGATGCAACAAAAAAGACATAAGACAGATGAACTTGTATTAGACAAGAATGGGACAACATTCCTATTCCTAAACTTGAGCAACTTGTCTCCTCTGTCCCCAGACATTTAATAAAATATTATAACAGTCTTAAATCTTAAAATTATACATTTTCCCAGTTTACACATTTAACGTCATCCATGTTGTATTCTGGATAAAATATTGAAATGTAAAACTTCCACATCATTGCATTCTGGTTTCATTCACAGTTTGTACAGTGTTCCATCTTTTTGGAATCGTATTTGTACTTCACAGATTGAGTTAACAAATGAAGAGTCATATGCAAGTCAGAAAAATGCAAAAAATCTTTTGGTCTTTTATTGAAAGGTTATTATCCATACATTTACTGACACTCGGTTTCATTTAGTTTTTAGTTACAATACTAGTTTACACTTAAATTAAATCAAATATATTTTAGTCAGCTTAATCTATAGTAGATTTGGTCTAAAAACCAAAGTCGCCCATGATGAATAGAGCTGGGAGAGGGCAAGGTAACACCAATTGTGTTTTGCTCTTTCTGACAACTGTGTCCTAAGTGTCATTTAGTGATGAATCCTATGATGTACATTGAAATACATTATTTCAACTAAATATCAGCGTATAGTGTCAAAATCTCATCCTCCACTCCATAAAGTTTGCCTTCGCTTTTGTGGTCAGCTGAGAGAAAAATGACTGCTGTCCAGATAACTTGGATTCTCTTTCTAAGCTCACTTTTCAGAGAGAAAACCAAAAACAATCCAAAAATGCTGCTCCATTCTGGCAGATGAAGCAAACAAAATTTGAATACTCCACCACTGAACGAACACCAATTCATTGCATTGACATTAGTGTCCGAGTTCACTAATGGATCAATACATAAATATCTAATAAAGAGATTTTAATAACTTCCAATTTTGTCATATATGTACATTGTACAACATATGGTAAACAGTTTTCTTTGCATATCCCACCTTATAGGTTGTGTTCAGAGTACTGGGTCAGCTATGATGCAAAGCCCCAATGATGGCGGACTTGGTGGTGGTGGATCTTGAACCCATGTCTCTCTGGTCTCACAATCAACAACATAAGTGCATCCGCTCTTATTCTAGCTTCAAATCGGAGCGGAGCAAAAAGATCTATCTATCTATCTATCTAGAGACGGTTGCAGCGCTAATGGTGCAACAAGATAGAGGAATATATAGCTAGGCACTTTATGGTCAAATTCTACCTGAGGTGCTGCTTATGGCTGATTATTTAGTTTAAAATAAGTGATTAGGAGCTCAACCGACTGTTTAGCTACGAAAAAAATCATCACTACGTCCATCTATTGTCCTATTAATAATAGCTACCGCGCGTGCGACTACACAAAGCAATTTCCTTTAACTTTCCCAATATTCAATCAGCAACGCAAACACACACCGTATAACGGCCATGTCGTTTCATTGATGTGAAACTGAAGGATTATTCTGCAATCCTGGCCGTCAGTTTCCGCAAACAGCACTTTAAACCCCAGCAAACTATCCCGCCAATGTATTTCGTATTACACACACACACACACACACACACACACACACGCACGCACACGCACACACAAAATATAACTTTCCAGCGAGCTCCAATAGAGAAGAACAATCTTACCTTGCAGCTCGGTTACGAGCGCTTCTTAGATAAAATCCAGCGAAAGTTCCCGTTCCGCTACAGCTCCTCAACACGCAAAAGTTTTATTATAAGAATGTGCGTGCGTGCGTTTTAGTTTCGTCCTCTGTGCTTCTCTCCTGCTGTTTCTTCGCCGACGTTTCTGCGGCGTGACGTCATTGCCTCCCGGACCGTCACGCGCGACATTTAAATGTTAAGAATTTAATTAGAGCAGACGTTTGATAACATACTCCTAAATGTTTCAAACTGGTCTATTTAAAAATATATAATTTTCAAGTTAAAATTACGTTTAAAATAATTATATACATTATATATATATATATATATATAAAAATATACACTGTGTTCCAAATTATTATGCAAAAGATACGTTTCTGATTCT
>JAOTRA010105628.1:0-10844 GCA_026260255.1 Pseudolaguvia tuberculata
ATATATTATTTTTTTATTTTTTTTTATTTTTTATTTTTTATTTTTTTGTTTTTTTGTTTACAGCATTTAAGGCAAATTTACATTTTCAACATTTGGCAGACGCTCCCTTATCCAGGCCACCACTTCCCAAGTTCACTTTTAAAAGTGATTTTAAGCTCTCCATCTAAAATGAACACTCATTCACTAAAAGTAAGATATCAGTGAAGGAAATGTATGAATGAATAAATGAATGAATGAATGAATGAAATGTAACTGTTGGAAACATTCTGTCAGATCTATAATGTTTTTCTTTTCTTTTTCAATGTTTCCTCTCAGGTTTATTCAAGGTACAGAAGTGGAAACACCATATGTGTTCTATCATTGGAATTCTATCGACATCTTCAATTACTTCAGCCACAATTTGGTGACGATCCCTCCTGCCATGTGGACCAATGCTGCTCATAAACATGGCGTGCTCTCGCTAGGTCAGCGCTTCTCCCTTAACTTGTACATTAGTAAAGTCGTTTAAGTGCTGCCATATTGCATGGGTTCCGGTGCAGTGTTTCCAGATTGTGGGGGTTCCATACCAGTTTTGCAAGATTGTGTCCCACATAATTGGGACTTAATTGAATTGAAAAAACCCAAAATAGTTTTAGCTCTTTGTATATATTTTTAGACGGACTGGGTTTTTAGTTGATCACATTTGAATAGTTTATTAAACTGGGTACCGGTGGGACAACTGGGAGTGTTTTACTAGAGCTACCGGTGTTTGTGTAATTTGTCCTCTGTGTCTCACACAGGTACCTTCATCACAGAGTGGAAGGAGGGCGGGAAAATATGTGAGGTTTTCCTGGCTGGAGAGGAGCAGTATCGCTCAGTTGCTGATCAACTGGTGCAGATTGCACACACTTATGGCTTCGATGGCTGGCTGATGAACATCGAGAATGATCTGAGTGTGAGCCGAGTATTGTCATGTTTCAGGAAAATGTGCCAATTAGGATATAAATATAATATGAAAGATTTGAACCTGGGGTGACAGAGTTTATATTTTCTCTTAATGTCTTGGAGATCATGACCAAACCTGACCTTGAAGTGTGAATAGTTTTAAAAATACTTTGTGGGAATTCTGGGAATCAGACTAATCAGGTTTGTAACGGTATTTAACGAATATTGGTCAAGTTCATTATGTTACACAAATTATCTGTGGTTTCCCAGTTTAAAAACGTTTTCATGCCCCTCTTCTTCTTTTTCTTCTTCTTCGTCTCCCTTCAGCTGCTCCCATTAGGGGTCGCCATAGTGGATCGCTCTTCTCCATACTACATCTGCCTCTTTCACCCCAACTACCATCATGTCTTCTCTGACCAGATCCATAAACCTCCTCCTTGGTTTTCCTCTTTTCCTCATGCCCTACACCTCCATCCTCAGCATTCTTCTACAAATATGCTGCATGACCCTCCTCTGCACATGTCCAAACCATCTCAACCTAGCCTACCTTACTTTGTCTCCAAAACATCCTACATGTGCCGTCCGTCTAATAAACTCATTTCTAATCCTGTCCATCCTCGTCACTCCCAATGAAAATCTCAACATCTTCAACTCTGCCACCTCCAGCTCTGCCTCCTGTCTTTCCTCCAGCTCCTCCTCCTGTCTTTTCTCCAGCTCCTTCTCTTGTCTTTTTGACAACGCCACTGTCTCTAAACCAGATAACATGGCAGGTCTCTACAGTCCTATAAACTTTCTCTGTCACTCTTGCCGAAACTCTTCTATCACAAATCACTCCTGCCACTCTTCTCCACCCTGCCTGTGCCCCTAAACACATAAAAGATTAAACCAAATTTATCAGTCAGTCAGTGTAAATCTTGCAGGGGATTTAGATAATCATGGCCTTATTATGTGAATATGTGTGTATTGTATGTGTGTAGCAAGGCTCTGTGAGACACATGGCTCCATTCCTGCGCTACCTCACTGATCAGATGCATGAACACGTTCCCGGCAGTTTGGTGATCTGGTACGACAGTGTACTGGAGGACGGCACGCTGAACTGGCAAAACCAACTCAACAACAGCAACAGGTGAATGTGTTTGTTCTACAGTACCATTACAAAATAATCCCTGGAAATGACACAACCACAAACATGGTGGTTTTTTTTTATTTTTAATACAGCTGCTAAAGCAAAGTGTATTTGATGTGGTAGCACAGGGTTTTAGGTGTTGGACTGTTAACCCAAAGGTTGTGGGTTTGATTTCTACAGTGTTAACACCGTACCCCCATTAACCCCCAAATGCCCACTTTTCGCTCTAGATAGGGTCTTCTGCTAAATGCCAAAAATGTAAATGAAGTGGTAGCCTGGTGGTTAAGCTGTTGGACTTCTAATTGGAAGATTGGAGTTTGATTTCCAGTACCACCAATCTGCCACCGCCGGGCCCCTGAGCGAAGCCCTGTATGTAAATGTTATTGTATTAACTGCTCTTTGTGGACAATATGTGCGACAAATAAGAAAGCAGACTAATTATTTTATTAGTAAAGACAAGGGAGTGGCCCTATGATGGACTGGCAACCTGTACAGGGTGTTCTCCTGCCTTTCGCCCAATGTACGCTAGGACTGGCTCCAGGAAACCCCCAGAATTAGAAAATAAACAGGTTAGAAAATGGATAAACAAATATAAAAGGGGTATCAAAAAGTTTCAAGACACGCTAGCAGATTACAGCCCAAGAATGATTGCACGAGATTTAAGTGTTGCCATCTGTTGTTTTGAAACGTTTGGATACCCCCCACCCTCACAATTATATTCCAATACCCCCTACTACCCTATCAAGGCAACAGAGGCTCCCCATCATGCCTTCTGATGAGGTTGTATAACTGAATAAAAAGTCTCTTCAGTTTTCAGAGTTTCTGTCCATCAGTGTAATAGTTGTGATGGAAAACAGGCACTTCACTTCCTTAACAACATCTTTCTGCTTCAGAGTGTTTTTTGATGTATGTGACGGCATTTTCACCAACTATAACTGGACAGAGAGCAGTCTGGAGAATATGGTGTCCGATCCAGCAGCACAGGGACGTCTGGCTGATATTTATGTCGGCATTGATGTGTTCGCAAGAGGAGCCGTAGTGGGGGGAAAATTCGAAACGAATAAGGTGAACAATTTTATATGAGCAATTTGGATAAAAGTGTGTGTATATGTGTAAGTGTAGATTCTATTATAAACAATGATACACCATGAGTTTTATCTCTGTGTTCTCCTGCTTGTTTTAGGCTCTGGAGCTGGTGCGTAAACACAGACTTTCTACAGCCATTTTTGCTCCTGGATGGGTTTACGAGTACCATGACAAGTTGGATTTCTGCAAGAACCAGGACAAGTGAGTGCAATCATGCATAATAAATAAATATGCAGTGCAGGTTCAGAAGAATCTGGAAAGGTGGAGGTACGCGCTGGAGAGAAGGGGAATGAAAGTCCATAGGAGTAAGACTGAGTACATGTATGTGAATGAGAGGGAAGGCAATGGAGTGGTGAGGTAGTGAAGATGGAGGAATTAAAGTACCTGGGGTCAACATTTAAGTACCTGGGGTCAAAAAGAAAAACAGGAGGAGGAGCTGGAGGTGGCAGAGTTGAAGATGTTGAGATTTTTATTGGGAGTGAGAAGGATGGACAGGATTAGAAATGAGTTTATTAGAGAGACTGCGCATATGGGATGTTTTGGAAACAAGGTGAGGGAGGCTAGGTTGAGATGGTTTGGACATGTGCAAAGGAGGGACATGACGAATACTGAGGATGAAGGTGATGGGCAGGAGGAAAAGAGGAAGACCAAGGAGGTTTATGGATGTAGTGAAGGAAGATATGCAGGTTGTTGGGGTGAAAAAGACAGCTGTAGAGGACATGGTAGTGTGGAGAAGAGTAATCTGCTGTGGCAACCCCTAACAGGAGCAGCCGGAAGAAGAAAAAGAATAGCTGAAGTGTGTGTTTGTGTGTGTGTTTGTGTGTGTGTTTGTGTGTTTGTGTGTGTGTGTGTGTGTGTGTGTGTGTTTGTGTGCTTGTGTGTGTGTTTGTGTGTGTGTGTGTTTGTGTGTGTGTGTGTTTGTGTGTTTGTGTGTGTGTGTGTTTGTGTGTGTGTGTGTGTGTGTGTGTGTGTGTGTGTGTGTGTGTAGATTTTGGGGCTTGTTGTCAGAATTCCTCTACATTCACCATCCCGAGAGTTCTCTTCCCTTTATTTCATCGTTTTGTCAGGGTTACGGAAAAAATGTCTTCTGGAAAGGAAAGGTATGTCTATTATCTACAGCCAAAATAACTGAAAACTACACCAAGCAATAAAGACAAGTTAATTTAAAAGTTAGTCATTTTTAAGATATTAAACTGTATATAGGGGGAAAAATAATTATAGTAATGTAAATGTTAGAAAAATTAAAAAAAAATAGAGGGTTGCGGAATATTAGAAATAGTGTTTTGTTGTTCAGGGCGGCGCTATGGCGTAGTGGTTGGCGCAGTCACCTCACAACAAGAAGTTCCTAGGTTCGATTCCCGGGCCAGGGGTCTTTCTGTGCCGAGTTTGCATGTTCTTCCCGCGTTTGCGTGGGTTTCCTCCAGGTACTCTGGTGTCCTCCCACAGTCCAAAAAAACATGCACATTAGGTTGATTGGGTATTCTCCCATAGGAGTGAATGTGTGTGTTTGGTTGTTCGTCTCTGTATGCCCTTGTGATGGACTGGTGACCTGTCCAGGGTGTTGCCCTTGCCTCTTGCCCGATGTGCTTGGGAATAAGTGGTTAAGAAGGGTTCTGCTGGAGCCGATTCCAGCGACACACACACTCCCACGGGCAATTTAGAACGAGCAATTACAAATCAAGTCTGTGAGAGGAAACCAGAGTACCTGGAGAAAACCCACGCAGCACCAGGAGCACCTGAAAGACCTACAGCCTGGGAATTGAAGGTCTCCTCAGGACCTTCTTGCTGTGATGCGACCATGCTAAGCACCACACCATGGTGTCGCCCTTGAATGTATTCTCATTGATTTCTATTCATTCCTGTTTATTCCTATGGAATATTACCAACCTTGAATAATGTCAACAGGCAGTTTGTGCATGTGCGTGTGCGTGTGTGTGTGTGTAGGCTGAACAGAGCATACCCTGGATGAACCTAAGTGCCCAGGAGCTGCAGCCCCTTTATGTGGAGGAGAGTTTGGAGGCAGGAGGCCGACTTCAGACTCGAGGCTGTTCTGAGAAAGTGTGGAGTGGGGGGAAGTCACTCCTACTGGAGGGGATTATTCCCAAATCACTGTCCAATATCTGTGCCAGGTACAAATCACAAGGACACTTCATTACATGCTGTTCACTAGCTGGACATATTGACATCCAGTGCATTTACCTGCACCCTGTTAATGCGATGGTAATGAGATTAAGTCACAATAATTTGACTTAATAATATATAATAATATATTGAATAATATTGTAGTTATGCTCATAGTCGCTGAAGGTGTGATCAGATTAACATGGGTGGTGTATTGCGTTTTTAATCTGTCATGTAAACACATTATTGTTGCTAATCTTAGGAATAATGCAAATCGCATGTAAATAACTGGATATGTGAATATCATGATGCGCTTCTAGAAGATTTTTTGGGTGGCGCGGTGGCGTAGTGGTTATCACGGTCGCCGTGATATCCCGGATATCAAGGTCCCGGATTCGATTCCCGTGCCGAAGATCTTTGTGTGGTATTTGCATTTCCCCCCTGCTCTTACGTGGGTTTCCTCTGGGTACTCTGGTTTCCTCCCACAGTCCAAAAACCTGTACAAGTTGATTGGTCAAAATTGCCCATTGGAGTGAATGTGTGTGGTTGTTTGTCTATGTGTGCCCCTGTGATGGACTGGTGACTTTGATGGAGCTGTGAATTTTGTTTCAGAGTGACAAACCTTAAAACCTTCACCACACCTTGTATTCTGTGCTCTGTATTTTAGTGATTACCAATATATTTTTCAGTTATAACTGATTTCATTAAATTAAATTGCCGACAGGATCATACATAAATATTTTAGGGCTTTAGCGACACAATTCTCTCAGATCTTTCCTAGATGATTCACCATGTGTCAGAATTCAGTCATTTGTCTGTGATTTCGTCTGTCGGCAAGTAAAAATGGGTCTTAAATTATGCAGTGTGATCAGAGCAACGGCGGATAGATGTTGTTGTATAACCAGAGCTGAAAACACGACAGGGATTCAGTGACACGTTTTCTTCCACATGGTTCAGGATGTCGTGAGGAACTGTAGACGTCCTGGAATAAACAGTGTAACTCAGAGCAGGATCTAATCACCCAACAGACATTGATGAACAGATTAGTAACACTTCCTTACACCTCCTGTCTTTTCTAGAATATTTCCACTCCATGTCCCGTTGGCTTCAAGGACATTGATCTCATGCGTCTGTCAGCTGTCAGACGGAGTAAACATCTCATTAGAGCTCAACACCACCAACGCTGCTGTCCACACACACACACAGAGCCAACAGGTGCACAGTCAGTCAGCAGGTAGCGCTTTCATCGGTTTTTCTTATATAACTATATATCATATCTGGTTTTAGTTTGTGGATGTAGTGTGTGTGCTGCATGTGTGTGTTTTATAGTTAGTAAGGTGATTCCATTGCAGTTGGATAAAAATGATGATCTGGTGAAGCGATTCCTTCAGGGCTACGGAGAACACAATGCAAATGACTGGATTATCAGGTAAGACCAGGGAAACACTCGTGGTGTTTCACCGACACTGTAAGTGTGTGTTCTCCAAACGCTTATATCACACAATTGTCTGGAATTGGATTTGTATCATTCCATCACTGACACTCAAAGACTTAAACACTGTTCCAGCTGGACAATTCCCCTGTACAATATGTCTGACTCAACCCTGCTGGAACTTCCATGGATCTCCACGTGACCCTGCCCTCTCCTATTGAATTTCCATTATATTCTACATTTGTTCTCCTCACCTAATTCCCATCTTGTCTTCTTCTCAGGGTAGTTCCAATCAACTTTAAGTCCTCACGCCGCGTGATCTTAATGTTCTTATTAACATTCACAGCTAAACTGAACCTCCATCCGTGCTAATGTCTTCCAAATCTACCCTAAACTGTGTGTTGTGTAGGTGTTTCCTGCTGGAGGCATCCGGCTGCGCCCTCCGAGACGTTTGGGTCACTTTGTCCCAAAACGAAGCCAAATCACAGGATCTTCCTTTTACCTGTAGGATCGGAGAGATCATGGTAAAAAAAAAAACTTTTATTAATTGAATTGATTATTTTCCAGCAGACCCCCGTGACCTCGAACTGGGAATAAGCGGATAAGAAGATGAATGAATGAATGAATATTATTATTTTGTCTCTTTTATCCTAAGGTGTTTGTCTAACACGGGGGCGGCGTCGTGGTGTAGGGGTTAGCACAATCGCCTCACAACAAGAAGGTCCCAAGTTTTTTTCTGTGCGGAGTATGCATGTTCTCCTCGTGCTTACGTGGGTTTCCTCCGGGTACTCCGGTTTCTTCCCACAGTCCAAAAACATGTACATTAGGTTGATTTGTCATTTTTAATTGGCCATAGGAGTGAAATGTGTGTGTGTGGTTGTTCATAAGCACCAGCAGACCTCTGTGCCCCCGAATTAGGGAATAAGCTGGTAAGAAGATGAATGAATGTTGGTCTAATACATCATAGATTTGATGTTCAATCATCACTAACAGCTCTTATCGCTGTCATTCCTTTTTGTTTGGCAACAGGTTTACAGGCTGTACATCAGATGTGCTTATTTCATTTTAAATGCTGGGTCCCACACACACACACACAACAGTCTTTCCATGGATTTCCTGTTGTGATTCCCGTCAAGGAAAAGGCAAAAGTATTATTAGACACAAAGTTCGTAGGTTTCTCTCCCATCTGTCAGCTCCGCCCTCTATTCACAAGTCGGTGCTCAGCCACGCCCTCACATTCAGAGTGGAAGAATTCTGTGTTATTATTTGCAGGTGTTTGATGCAGAGCGACTCCTTACTCCTCTGTTGCCCATCTACAACCTGTGTGTGTCCGATGTCGTGTGGCACAGAGGAGATGTGGATATCAACGGAAAAGCTGCAAAGATATTCCTGAATGCTACGCTTCGCTGGAGCTACCCAATTCGAATGGTACGATTTTTTCGTGTGCATTGCCGCTACCTACGTGGTCCAAGTCTATTAAGCGGTCTTGAAACTGCTCTCCTAATCAGCCGGGCTTATTCACCACTCTACCGTGTGGTTGATCTTGAGGTCCAACACTCAGCTGGAGGGATCGAGTTTCTGGTGGAACCAGTGAACAGAGAAGGCTTCAGCTTGTCCCAGTCTCAATGGGGAAAACAGACTCTGAGCTATACATCATCTTCTGATAGCTAAACATCCTGTACATTGCACAAACGCTGACAACTCGGGTTTGCAGCAAAAAGTAAAAAAGTGCCAAAACGGTAAACAGTAACTGGGATATACGACGGTAATGCGGGAATAAATCTGACTCGTGTGTTTTATTATAATTAATATTTGCATCTTTTTATCACAAAAACTTTTTTTTTTTTTTTTACACTAAATTTCATTTATTGCTAATAGCTCAGCTTCAACTATAGCGCCCTCTGTCTGTAACAGTCCATTTAGATCATCTTTGATCTTTCTGGACGTTTACAGTTAGTTTCAGTTTGGCATTTGGCAGATACTTTTATCCAGAACTTACATTTGGTCTCTATTTTTTTTTTTTTTTTTTTTTTTTACAACTTATGGCCTTGCTCAAGGGCACACAGTGGTGAGGTGGGATGATTGGCTGGTGGGATGATTGATGTCATGATTGGCTAGATCTTCAACATTCACACTACACTTCAATCCGTTCTTTTAGTTGCTGTTTTTCATTTGCATCTTCGAGATTTTCTTGCCCTGTGAGAACATTTTAACCGACTAGCTGCACTCAATCAAATAACATTGTTCCTCATTCTACTTAACTGTTCAGAAGAAAATAAGCAGTGGAGACTCAAATGCTCTCGGTGGTTTAGGTGTCGAGTTGAAGATCTGGGTTCAAACCCTACCACCGCCAAGCTGCCACTGTTGGGCTCCTAACCCACCCCATGCCATTGGGTTGCAGTATCCTGGTTGACCCTGTCCTATGACCTCAGCTATCTAAACTGGGATGTGAGAAGAAGCCAATTTCATTGTCCTGTTATGTAAACCTGACATAAGATGTATAACAAATGGGTGAAATCTTGCTTGTGTTCCATTTTAAAAGAATTCATCATCACCCTATTTACCAATAATGGAGCAATAATTGCTTGGATAAATGAATAGATTTATTAGAGAATGTTTTAATTAAACTTCACACAACTATTAACTCATTTTACCTGTAGAAATATATTGACAGGGTAAATCACAAATAAACACCTTACAGATGGCTGTAATATTTGAGTGAGCTACAAATCTTTTAAGCATTTTTCCATAAATTGCCCTGGTGGTGTCACCCCCAGATCCTTGAACCCAGTTAACAAAAACATTTGTTCCTTTTTGTGTTCCTGGTGACCCTGGAATTTTGGGATAAGCAGGATAGAAGATGAGTGAATTATTATTCATTTTTATATCCAGCCTTGCCAGCCACACTTTCATCCATTTCCATAAAAAGTGCAGGTCACTGAATCAGTCACTTGCCCTGCTGTGTAATAGTCGAGTTGAGAATTATAACCAAGCCTACTTCTTAGAAAAATCAATCATTTTATTTCATCAGTTCATCCAATGAAACACAAAAAAGTCATATGGATCAGAAACAGGTAGATTAGATCATTTTGGTATGAAGCCAGAAAAGCATAATGTAGCACTGATTTTGTTGACGTGTTGATTGTCGAGCTGTGTTCACTCCTGAAGCGTCACCATCCTCAACATCCTCAGTGCCATTGAACCCTGATCAGACGGGATCTAGAGGGAAATAAAGAGAGACAAATGTGCCAGCTATTTTAGTAGGAATATTCTAGAATGGGATGTGCAGCTCAAACAGTATTAGTGAGATCAGACACTAATGTCAGCTATAGAGGTCTGGGGTGGGTCAGTAACCATTCCAGTTCATCCCAAAGGGGTTCAGTTGGTGGTATGATCAGGACTTTGTGTGGAACACTGGTGTTCTTTTTACTCTAATAACCCAGCATGTGATAATGGAGGCCAGGGGTTTTGTGCTCAGGGTCATTGTCATACTGGAACAGTGTTGGAGTCTTAGTTATCTGATAATCAGGTGATCAACCTTTTGGTAATATACTGTAGCTCGGTCTGTATGTTTACAGTCTGTGTTCTGCTGGAAGGTGATTCTCTTAAGAATGTAGCATCCAACTAGCTTTCTTCCACAATTGCCATGTTTTTAGCTCCACTCATCTTCATCAACTCTGACCAGCTTCCCTGTCTCTGCTAAACAAAAGCATACTCGCAGCATGATTCTGCCACCACCATGTTTCACAGAGGAGATGGTGTGTTCAGGGTGTTGAGCAGTGTTACTTTTCCGTCACACATATTACACACTTATCTGACCTGAGCACATCCTTCCACAGCAGTGTTCCCTACTAGACTTTCAATAATGGCCTGTGGATAGATTCTCCCAGCTAACCTATGGATTTCTGCAGCTCCTTTATGAGCTTCTTGACTGCTTCTCTGACCAGTGCTCTTTGTCAGTTTAGGTGGACAGCCCGATCTTGGTAGGTTCACAATTGTGGCATACTTTTTCAGATGCTGAATTGAAGAGATCTCCTTGAGATGTTCTAAGCTAGGGATATATCCTAACCCTGCTTCAAACCTCACTCACTCACTCACTCACTCACTCACTCACTCACTCACTCACTCACTCACTCACTCACTCACTCACTCACT
>JAOTRA010105655.1:0-10843 GCA_026260255.1 Pseudolaguvia tuberculata
CTGGGATAGGCACCAGCAGACCCCCGTGACCCCGGATTCGGGAATAAGCGGGTAAGAAGATGAATGAATGATATATTTCTGAATGATGGATTTAATGAGGCAGTGACGATGAACTCACTAAAGTTAAATGTCTCAAAAGGAAAGAAACCTGCGGTTCTGCTGGTGCTTCATCACACCTTCGATCCCGCTTCTATTGTACCAGACAGCAATAGAACTGTAAATCGAGAGAACACTATCGCCATCGACTGTCTGTTCCATGAAGATCAGGGATTATTAACATCTTCTCAAAATCACCACGCTCTGTCCCAGGTTCTCAAGTGGATTCGTCACCGGGTACGTTTTTTAACATTTATAGCGATGTTTAAGGACCTATGCAGGGGCCAATAAATTTGCCCCCTTCATTTAAAGCGGCACGTGGAACACGTTTATACACATTGAATAGTCCAACAAAACACACACAAAGGAAATACAATTAAAAAAAAAGTAATAAAGCCAAATAAAGAACACTATAACTCAGTTTATTATAATTACAATTATAGTGGGAAGTGGTAGCCTAGGGGTTATGGTGTTGAACTAATACCAGAAAGACCGGTGTGTTCCATTCCCACTTTCACCACTGTGGGCCCTTGAGCAAGGCCCTTAACCCACATTTACTCAGTTGTAAAAAAGAGACCAAATGTAAGTCGCTCTGGATAAGAACGTCTACCAAAAACCAAACTGGAACTGTAATGCGAGGCAGTTGGTGGCTCCATGGTGAAGGTGATGAGTGGTTGATTGGTAGACCAGGGTTCAAGCCCCACCGCCGGCAAGGAAGGACCTTGGCTCAAGGCTGCCACTGTTGGCTCCTTGAGCAAGACCCTTAAACCTTCCTGCTCCGGGGGGGCACTGTACAATAACTGACCTTGCGCTCGAACCCCCAACTTACTAAGATGTCCCCGTTTCAGTATATGTCGTACTGTGTTTAATTCTGTACGTAACAATAAGTGAATGAAATGAATGTTATCTTCTACTGGGTAGCTAAACATGGACCAACACACTGTTCTATTTCTCTTCACGTTCACAGGCTGATAAAAACGTCGCTTTCGTGCAAAGTTCCGGTGAGTAAATTGACGCTAGATTAACACTCGAGTTCTTTATGGTTTTAACGTCTACTGACAGTTTCCTTCATAGAAACGTATGAAATAATGAAGCTGGGGAAGAAACTGTAGACGACACCAATTGCAAAACAAAACGAAACAAAACAAAAATGACCTGATATTTATAACTTACGAACCCAATATAACGAATTTGGTGTGTGTGTGTGTGTGTGTGGGGGGGGGGGGGTCCTAATGTTAGCATAGGACACCAGATCTGACATTGCTGCATCGTTTGCGCGGAAATTCCTCATCTTTCAAACAAGAAGGTCTCAGGTTCGATTTCCGGGCCGGGAAGCTTTCTGTACGGAGTTTGCATGTTCTCCCTGAGCTTGTGTGGTTTCCTCCGGGTTTTCCGGTTTCCTCCCACAGTCCAAAAACATGTAGATGAGGTGGATGGGTGATTGTAAATTGTCCATAGGAGTGAATGTGTATGTGTGAATGGTTGTTTGTCTATGTGTGGCCCTGAGATGGACTGGCGACCGTTCCAGGGTGTACCCCTCGCCTTTTGCCCAATGCGCGCTGGGATAGGCACCAGCAGACCCTCGTGACCCCGGATTGGGAAATAAGCGGGTAAGAAGATGAATGAATGAATGAAAGGCACGTGTCAGTAATTTCTATGTTAGATCGATACCATGTCATGATAAATATTGTGATAAATGACTGGACTGATATTTTTACATACCATAACTAATGAAATATTTACCATTGAAATATTGCCTTACGGTGACGTGCGGTAAGGTTCATGTCTGGTGAGGCAATGACATTATCACAGTGACATATATAAATAAATGTGTGAGGAGGTTATTCAACATTTGATTGACAACATTTAAACATGTAAACTCAGCACAGAAAGGATTCGAACCCGGGACCTATATAATATACTAAAATGATGCTGTATTATTATTATTGTATTATGCTGCTACATTTCATGCTGTAGTCCAGTCCTACGTCCTACATATAAAACTCGGTAGTGTTGTTATAACACCCAGGAGTGTTGGTGTGTAATATTACACTATAAACTAGTGCACGGTTAACAATATAATAAGACAGTGATGTAATCGAGTTCTAGTGTCTTGGATTTGTTATGTCTCACTATTCTCCAGGGTACTGTTTAAACTTGCTGTAGTATTTATATTACACTGTGTCATACACTGTATGAGACCTTCTTGTTGACATTGTCCAATCAGAATCATGTATTTGATTGAGTTTGTAGAGTTTGGGCCTGGTTTAACTGTTTTTGGTAGATGGGACGAGATACTAAAAAAAAAAAAAAAAAGGTGATGAAAAAATTCATTTGATTCACCTGGGTCACCAGTCCATCACAGGGCCACACATTACATAGACAAACAATCACACACTCACTAACTTCTAGGGGCAATTTAGAATCACCAATCAAACAAATGTACACATTTTTGGACTGTGCGTGGAAATCAGTGTACCCAGAGAAAACCCACGCAAACGCAGGGAGAATATGCAAATTCTGCACAGAAAGATTCCTCGCCTGAGAATTTAACCTTATTCTGAGGTGACGATGCCAACCACTATGCCACTTCGCTGCTAATATCACATTTTATTTATATTATATCTATCTGATTGGACATCAATACCGCAATCGTTGGGTTTTTTTTTTTTGCTTAATTCCTGCCTGTCGCACAGCCACATCCGTATTACACACTAGCAATTCAGACGGTATTAGCAGAGGTGTCGGATGATTTCTTACAATATTTACGTATTGTTTCTACCAGGAAACCAAAATGTTGCCACAAAAACAATTATGTGCCTGCAGGGAATCTCATATCCATGCCAGACCAATGGGATCTTGTGAGATCCATTGGAGCTTGCAAGATCTTGTCACACCCTTAGTCTCCAGTTTTCTTGGTACTCTGTGTGTTTATTACCTACTGCAGTAAATCTCTTGCATCTACATACCAGTCGTCTCACTCACTAGGTGCACATCCAGACAAACCACCAGACAAACCACCAGACAAACCTGTTTGCTGGCACTCCACACATGTATGTGGTACCGACCTGCTCAACTGGATCTTTCTTTTCAGTCAGGAATTTGCTCAAGTGTCAAGTGTTTGTTAGGAAATCAAATAGAAACCCATAGCTTCTGTTGATTTTAAAAAGGGTGTTTGCCAGTTTCTTTTTTTTTTGCTAACGTGGGTTGCTATTTTTTACTTTGATGAAAGAAATGACCCCCCCCCTTACTTTTAAATTCATAGCCTTTAGCCTTCTTTTGCAAAAACACAATCTCATAGGAATGCTAATGGATTCTAATGCCATGCATTATTAAAATTTCTGGCACTGATCTTTGTCAGCAGCAGTGTGATGAAGCATACAGACACACACACACACACACACACACACACACACACACACACACCATTTAAGACAATGAATAACTGCTTAGTTTAGAAGAAGCCGGCAAAACGTTCCTTTAAATATTTTGTTCCAATGGCGGCGGATTGTGACCGCAGATTTGGGCGTGGCTTGGAAAGGGCTGGTGCTCCTCATTGCAACCAAGTACCTCTGCTCAGGCTGTAGTCCCGAGCGTTTTCCTAGTGCGCCTAATGCTAATCAAGCATGTGGCAACAATTTGATCCGTTTTGTTTTCTCATTCTTGAGGTTGATGAGGGTGAAATCGCCTTGGCTCCACCCCTCCTCCCACTCCTACCCCTCCCTTTTGCCCCAGAGCTCAGCGGTGATTGACCCGATTGTGCACCCGTCTCATGAATATTCAGCACAGTGTGATGGATGTCGTTAATGCGTAGTGTAGTGGTGCTGTGGCGGGCCGTAGGGGGTGAAAGGTCACGCTGAGAGCAGCTGACTGAGTGCTACGCTTAGTTAATTAAACACTTCATTCCTCCTCCTTCTCCTCCTCCTTTGTTTTCTCTTTTTTCATCTCTTCTTTGTTCTTTTCCTTTATTGTGAAACTTTGTTTATTTTAAATGATTAGTTATGATTTAACCACACATTTTTTATTATGCTGGGTGGAGTCCATGGGTGATACTGTTGGACTCAATGACCCAGAACAATGCAATGCAGCCCCTCAGAAACCGGGTTTTACTAGCTCAGGGACCCAAAAGTAGCCAGTTTCTGGTGCTGGAACACCGTAAATTTGGGGTTAAGTCAATTTGGGGACATGACTCCAGTTCAGTCCGCAGCCCTTTGGGCAAAGAAAAAAAAAAAACAGAGACCTGCCAGGCCAAAATAAATTTAATTGAGAAGGGGAAAAAAAATCAATCATTAATTGTATTCAACGTGAAATTAATTTTTGAATTGTAGGTCATATCAGCCAGCCCATAATCTCGTCCCTAACTAGCTGCAGGGTTGTGCGCTAATAGCTTCAGACAATAATTGGAAAAACTAATAGTAGTGTGTGTGTGTGTTTGCTATCTGAATTTTATAAAAATGTTGTAATTCCAATTAGTGTAAAAAGTTTCAAAACATAAAATCTTGTGAAAATTACCACAGAATATAAATATATAAATATTTTACCAGCGTTTTTGATATTCGAAGCCGTAATCTCATCGAATAAAGTTAACTTAAGCAGAAATCTAATCGAGGTTGCTAATTTGCTAGCTTTTAATTAGCCGTCTTTTACGCTATCGCTGGATCTAATTGGTGTGAACGTCTGAAAATGGCACTTTAAATCAGCAGCTGATTCGCAGCAGGCTTTTTCCACATCTTTTAGAATCTTGGTCAACTCTGTAATTTTCAATGCGGCAGAAATAATGCATTAGCAATGCTAATTAGCGCTAATTTGAGAGCTTATTAAGGTCTGATGAAAATACCGTGCATGCGCTTGAGAAAAAAGCTATCGTGTCACGCTCACTCAGGAACGCCATTTATCGAAGGTTACTTCCGAGTCATGTGTGCATATCGGCGCAACCCCTGCGTGATTGCATCAGAAACGCAGATCTGTATTTTTTATCATGGTGTATACTGTTATTTGCGTTAGCTTAGCATATATATAGGCTAGGCTGCATGTTCTTGCCTCACTTGTTTGCAGAACTCTGTGCTTTTATATAGGAATAATGACTGTGGAGGCTGATTGCATGCTCAAGAAATGTGCAAAGCATTGTGGGGCTGTAGATTAGAGACTTTCGGATTCTGTGCAAATCTTAAGTGTGTGTAGAATAGTTCTAACAGTTTGTGTGTGACGTGTGTTTGTGTACAGCCAGGTCAAGTTTTTTTCAGGGTTCCCCCCCCCACCCTTTGGTTGGTTTCTTTTTTGTCCTCTTTGATAGGGACGTGGCTGGTTGCCTTGGCTTCTTCAGAAGGCCAGAATGGTCAGGATGGGACGAACTTGTGTTCCAGACCTCAGCAGAGTGAAGAAATGTTTGTGGGATGGCTGCGTTCCCCCACTATTTTCAGGGCTTGGGTTCGACATCGCTCGTCATAGATCGGCTTCAGGTGGTTGCCTCTGTACCAGTTCTCCAAATGCCTAACCTTGAGGTAGACAGTTTTCAGGTTTTGATGATCAGTCCGCAGTATCTTGGTGGTACGGACAAGGGTATAGAATGACAAAAGTAGGTGGCTTAGTACTCATCCATGGGGGTCCCCAATGCTGAGGCTGATTGATTGAGAGAAGCGATTATAGATGTCCAGATGGTGGATTGTGTATTATGTATGGATTTCTCCCGGCTGTAGGCCAATTTTGTTTCTCAGACGAGCCTCTCTAAGCATTTCTTTATGCAGGAGATCAGGGCTGCTGGGCAGATGTAGGGGTGACAGGGTGGATCAGTTTTACAACGTGGACTGTTGGAAGCATGAGGGGACCACTGAATCCGTGAACACTGGTACTAGCTGGTCAGCACAGGTTTTCAGGACTCAACCTGAGATGCCATCTGGTCTTATTGCCTTTCTGGTGTTCACTTTCCTTAAGGTTCTCCTCACTTGTACTTGTACTCTCCGATGGTGAGGACTGTGCCGTCTGCTAGTTTCACTATAAATCCCACCACCGCTTCCATAGGTGTTGCAAATCAGCTCGCCATTGTTCTGTCCAGTTGTCTGTCTAGGCCAAATACATACACCGTTTAGATTTGTGTAGTTTAATCACTGATTTTACCATTTAGAAATTCACTAGTCTCCGTGCGCATGGAACCTATCCCATTGCACATAAGGCACGAGGTCTATGGACAGATCGCCAGTCCATCGCAGGGCCCCACATACTGTAGAGACACAACCGCACACACTTACACCCACTCCCATGTGCAATTTATATTAAAATCAACAATGTGAATAGCCACCAACCTAATGTGCATGTTTTTGGACTGTGGGAGGAAACCATGTACCCAGAGAAAACCCTTGCAAGTGTGGGGAGAACATGCAAACTCTTAAAAGAAAGACCCCCGACCCAGGAATCGAGCCCGGGACCGATCTTTTTTGTTGTGAGGCAATTGTGCTAACCACTACACCAGCACATTACCCGCCATATTGTCAGTAATCAGATAATCATTGTGGTCATTAGTTACTCATTAGTTAGGCTAATGTCAGGAAATAACGCAGACTGATTAGCATGTGCGCGGCTTTGCGGTGAGATAATGTCAAGTGTTTTTGAGATTCAGCACCTTTTTGTTCAGAACGTAAATCTCATTTCTTTGTATTCCCTTTGTCAGCGCAGGGATCGTCGGGGATTAAGCACCAGAGCACAGAACCTTGCGGGTTTTAATTTTTTTATTTTTTTTTAAGGGTCCATTCATTTGATTTCCGTAATTAAAGCCAAGAAACTTCAACATTTGTGTTTTTGGTCAAATTGCATCATCATATAAAAAACTTATTGGGATAGTGTATTACTCCACTACCCATAATCCCTTTCCTCTCCAGTCTGACTCAAGAAACAAATGGTGTACCATTTACAGCATCTGCGACAACTGAGCAGTTATGGGTTAAGAACCTTGCTTAGGGGCCCACAGGGGTTGTGCTGGGAATCGAACCTTGCTCTTTTGTGTAGAAGTACAACTCCCATTAGAAACATGCATTCATTCTTCTTCTATCCTGCTTGATCCCTTATTCGGGGTCACAGATGTTTCCTATCTTGGTCATTGGGTGAAAGGACACCGAACAGATCGCCAGTCCACCGCAGGTAATGAGTTTTCACATTACGTTATCACGTCATCACGTGTTCTGTCCCATAAGTGGCAGCACTGAACCTAAACAAGGAAACCAAACTGAACCGAACGGATCTTGGCAGAATCTCCAATATGGCCGCCTATCCAAGTTAACACAAGTATAATGCTCCATTAGCGACAGTATTGAGGCCACTGTTAACAGACAACCACAAGGGGGAACCGTAAACAATTATTGGATAGAAAAAAAAGATTTGAGTCATGTTTTGATTTAAAATGGTAATTTTTAAGAAACGCTCTATTCTGTCCCACACACTCGCATATATCTCACATCGCAGCTACGCCAACTCGGTGCGAAGTGCTAACCTCGGCACCTAATAACTAATAAATGCAATCAGAAAGCGCTCCAGCTGCACCTGGGTCCCGGCCGTCTCCACCAATCACCTGTCAGCCCTTTCGCTGTTATTGTTATCGTACACTTCCACAGGCAGCCGTGGTGCTAATTAATTATCCAAACGAACAGGCTTCTTTGATTAGATGCTAATGAGGCAGAATGTGGCGCTCGGAAACCAACGGTACGCCAAAGCGGCACGTCGCTCCTCGTCTTCTCCGAGTACATCTGGAGAAGCTCTAATGGATGGTAATGGCGCGTCTCTCGTGTTTTAGGAGGCCATAATTACACATTATAATGCTAACGCCGCGTTAATAATCTTCATCTCCGATTCAGGAACGCTTTTCTATCTGTCAGACGGAGGCAATTTGTCTGGAGTTGGGCAACGTTGAGGAAACGTACCACAGCCCAGCTTGTGGAATTATCCAGAGGCTGAAGTCAAGTGCAGATGATCGGAAGTGAAGCTGCAGCTCAAAGAGCCAAAACCCCCCCCCCCCATATTGAATAAATCACAGCAACTGACGTGTATAAAGGAATGGGGGTGGGGGGGGGGGGAAATGATATAGAGAGTGAGATAATGGAAAGATGGATAAAAGAGGAGAAGAAGAATGGGAGATGATAAAATAGAGAAAGACAGACGTGGCTATTCGGAGTGATGAAGAAAAAGTGTTCTGGCAGTTTTTGAAAGAGGCTCACACCACTCGCACTGCCTTCTGTTCTTTTTTTTTCTTTTCTGGTCAGGAGGTGATGATGGAGGGATGAAATCTTCATTAACATCCCTTTTCTTTCCGAATTAATTAATGAGAATTTTCTTCCCATAATACAATGCGGCCTAAAGCGTAACCCCTAAGAACTGCTACTGTGCTGTGATGCTGAAAACTGAGGGGAGAGAGAGAGAGAGAGAGAGAGAGAGAGAGAGAGAGACATAGGCTGCCAATCTCCATGGCAACGCCTTAGGATCCTGGAAGTAATGAACACAACACGTTGTTCCTCTTATTTTCTCCATCAGACACTCACATTCCTCTTTCACGTCTTTTAATTCATCTCTTCACCTTTCTTTTATCATCCTTTCTTTTCCCCTTTGGTTGAGTTCACCATCTTTAGCGGCTTCATCAGTCCGTTTATCTGTTCATCTATTTCACTCTTTAGCATCTAGCTTCTATTGGCTCACACATCCAATAAATCTATCTATCATCCTGTCTTTAATTTATATCCATCCATCCATCCATCCATCCATCCATCCATCCATTTATCCTGTTTGAAAGAACATTTATTTCACGCAGGCCTTTTTTCTAAAGTAACATCATTAGAACATTATAGCTTGTTTGACCAGTTGTTGGACATTGGTGGCTGATGGACATTGGTGGTTGTTGGATGGTGCGGTTGATGGACAATAGTGGTTGTTTAACGATTACGGTGTTTGGACAGTGGCGGTGGTGTTTGGACAGTGGCGATGGTGTTTGGACAGTGGCGGCAGTAGTGGTGGTTGGACAGTGGTGGTAATGGCGGCGGTGGTGCTGTTTGGACAGTGGTGGTGGTGCTGGTGTTTGGACAGTGGTGGCGGCGCTGGTGTTTGGACAGTGTGGTGTTTTTTTTTTAAACTTTGCTCGTTTTTTTTTGCTGGCAGAACTTTTGGATTGTTCTGATTTAGTTCTTTTTCTTTTCTTTGGTTTTCTTACTTTCAGGTTTTCCTGTCATTTGACTGTAACATTTGCTTTTTGACTCGACCTTATTTAGGCTCTAAAGCTTCAGCCGGTGCGCCAGGTACAGCAGTGCATATGTTAATCTCATTACTGTCTGAGGCCACATTACACCCTGGAGAGTTATAGAAGTAGTCACATCCCTCTCCAGTCTCGCTGCAAGCTATTTAAAGACCCCGGCTAAGACACGTCTTTTGACAGGCACGTGTCCAGACTAAACTGGCACCACGGATGACTTAAAAAAAAAAAAAGGGTGAATCCTGCTTTCTGCTTTTTCCTGATTTAGTAGCAATTTATGTCCCAAAGCAGGTTTTCAGGAGAATCGGCTGAAGAAAACAAGCGTCTAATGAGGAAGCCAGAAGTCTCTGCTGTGACAGAAGGAATTGAGGACCTGAAGTGGACTTGGGTTCCTAACCAGCTCCAGTCTTGGTTTTTGGTTCAAGACGTGGAACGGAACTCTGACTTTGGGATGATTTAACCTGGGATCTATTAGTAGACACATGAACCCACTTGGATAAACCCACAAGCAAAGACATGCTAATGAATGTCTCTCACCAGGCGTGTCCACTCTTAGGACACTCTTGAGAGTAATAATAAGATGATCTATAGCAGAGAGGCCACCACGAAACCAGGAGGCTTCTAAAATAAGACACCACTATCGGGACTTGTCCTGGTCCTTGTCGAGACAGCATGGTGATTGAACCTAATGCTCCTTTGTTCCTAAGATTGGACCAGGCCTTTGATGGGCTGGCGACCGGTACAGGGTGTACCCCTGCCTCTTGCCCTATTTACGTTGGATTAGTAACCCTGAATTAGGGAATAAGCAGGTATGAATGAATGAGTGGACCATTCCAGCGTTTTGGTATAATTAAATGAAGACAACGGAGACCTGAGAAAGGAGGAACCTATTGAGAAGTTGAAGAGACCAAGCACATTAGTGGTTGTCGGACTTTGGTAGTTTTGGTATCCCTACAGCTGCACAGGGTTGGCTATGATACAGCGCCTCCCAGGAGCAGGAGGAGTTAAGGGCCTTTCTCAACGGACCTGACAGTGGCTGGTTGGTGGTAGTGGGGCTTGAACCCGAAGTCAAACTCAACCATTTGAGACACCACTTTGGTGGTTGAAGTAAACGAACCCCTCACGGATGGTGTCTACTGTGATATTGGCTCCATGGGATTTTATTTATTTATTTATTTTTTACATGAATGTTACAGTCAGGACCAGTTACCGTGTGACCCTGTAGGACGTGACCAAGGGTACAAACGTGGTCCAAGTGGAGATAATGGATGTTCTAGTTCCATCCGTTGGTTAGGAAGATGAATGCCTAGTGGTTTGTATTAATTATAATAAGGACAAGTTGTTGAAGAAAGACAATAAAAACGTGTCCGCCATCAGGGCTCGGGTTCACTCTGTATCTGGGAGATGGGTTTTGGGGTTTCAGTCAGTAATGAAGATACCGATCAGTGACCGAACAGTCACATGTCGTTCAGGCGATGGAATCTGTTTGCATTTATTTATTTATTTATTTATTTATTTATTTAT
>JAOTRA010105666.1:0-10842 GCA_026260255.1 Pseudolaguvia tuberculata
CAGGTGCGGGTGATTAGAATTCCGGAGATTGCGAACGAGGTGGTGATTGCAACTCAGAACCGGTCCGATCTGTGACACATAGTGATTGTGAAATCTACGGTGAGGCTCAGCGCAACTATTTAATTTCATTTCATTAGTTGTTTGTCTGTGTTTGGCCCTGCAATGGACTGGAACCTGTCCAGGATGTACTCCTGCTTTTCGACCTATGTGTGCTGGGATTTGCTCCAGTAGACCCCCATGTCCCCAAATTAGGAAACAAGCGGTATTAGAAGGTGAATGAAGGAAGAGATATGTGAATGTGATCGTCAGGCGTTCCATGAGCTGTATATCGTTTAGAAAAAAAATTGAATAAGGCATAAAAAACATTAGACAAAACATTAGTGTTAGATGTGAACACAAGACCTAAAGCCTGGTAGAAATGACTGAGGACAGCTGTTTATCCATAAGAGACTACTGGCAGACAGCGTAAAGTTGTCAGTAATGTTGAACATACAGTAAATTTTTTGCTATGATGACAGGAAAGAATTCTCACCGGAACAGGAACTCACATCATCAAGCTAAAATGCTAATCTAATGCTAACAAAAACTCATCTTCCCCTCCCCCCCGTCTCTTATTTCCAGCACATATAGTAGATACCTGCTTCATGCTAGATTATATAAACGGTTCTCTTCTTAAACAGATACGTCAAAAAGTGAGAATAGATCCCGCCCTCAGATCTGAGGATTGCAGTACAGTTCAAAGCAAACCTGAAGTTAGTAAGGTCAAGAGAAGACAGGCTGCAACATCTTGACGCCACGTGTTGCCACTTAATTGCCAAACCATCTAAACCTCCATTCCACTACATAACCTTCATTTTTTACGCAGATATTATAGGCTTCAGCACACTTCAGCTAGCATTCCTTTGTCTTCTAAAGTCTGGCTGTGGCTGATCAAAGAGCTTTAGTGTGAGAATGTGTATGCTGTGTACATCCTGAGTTAGACCTGTCTATGTCTATGACTGTGCACTTCTACAACTCCTTTAATAAAGCCACAATTACCAATCAATTATCGGTACAAGGACAAAAGAATGCCAATCCCCTGGATGGAATCGACCACCTCTTCAGAATCTGTATACACTCTATTGCCGTAAGTTTTTGGTCACCTGACCATCAGATCCATATGTAGTTCCTCTTTGAATTGTTGCTAAAATCTGGAAGCCCACAGTTGGTCTAGAATGTTTGTTGTAGGTTGTAACATTGCATTACTCTTTCACTGGAACTAAGAGACTCCAACATTGTTTACAGCAGGAAGGCCGGGGATCTTTCTGTGCGGAGTTTGCATGTTCTTCCCAGCGCTTGTGTGGGTTTCCTCCGGGTACTCCGGTTTCCTCCCATAGTCCAAAAACATGCAGATTAGGTCAATTGGTGATTCTAAATTACTCATAAGCGTGAATGTGTGTGTGTGTGTAGTTGTTTGTCTATGTGTTGCCCTGCGATGGACTTGCGACCTGTTCAGGGTGTACCCCTGCCTCTTATGTACGCTGGGATAGGCACCAGCAAACCCCTGTGACCCCAAATTAGGGAATAAGCGGGCAATAAGATGAATGAATGAATGTATTTTATAGGGTGGAATAGTGGTTAACACAGTCTCCTAATAGCCAGAAGGTTCAATTCCAAGAGGTATTTCTGTGCAAAGATCGCTAATTCCTTGTACATGTGAGACATTTAATTCATTAGCAATAAATGTGATTTTGTGCTAACAGTGTTGAAATATAGATTTCCATTATTAGAAATAGAGGTTTGTCAACATAAAAATGTAAATATAAAAGTACAGCGCATCTGGAGCAGGAAGATTAAGAGAGGTTGCTCAAGGACCCAACTGTGGCCGACTGGGGTATAAGCCATGTGTTATAGCTGAACCTGCACTCTGACCCCAGAGATATATAAAGAAAACTTACTCTATGGTGTATGGTGTATAATCATGTATGTGGTATGTTTATTTTATTTTATTTAATAAATAATTTAATTAATTAGCAACTTTGCTCTGCAAGAACATTCTATACAACTGAACATTGTCTAAAATGTTAATCACTTGCAGCTCTGGGTAACTGTGCCGTTTTCCATTCTTTATTACCCAGCTTATGTGTCCTAACAGTGAATTTGGCTAGATCCCAGATTAGCTACAAAGAAGTCTAACGGCAGCTCAGACACTGCAGTAGTGATTTCCTGATAGTGATGAGAAAGATCACAGATCTAGAACAGGCTATGAGATAGTATCTATTACCTGCTTTACTCAGCTGTAGCAGCTCTGCATGGAGGCAAAGAACAGAGGCATTTACAGTTACTTTATACAGAAGAATAGGCAACCCTCAAAAGCAGCAAGCAACAAGACATTACTTATTATATCAGACTTTATTACAATTAAAACAAAACTTTAGACCACAAATCTTCTTTGTCCAATTGATGATGTTCCATGGCTGTGTGTCTCATCAATGAAAACTGCTCTTTTTTCTCACCAACCTCTCAGCTATTTGGTAAAATAACTTGGCTGGGACACTTACAGCAAGAAGGTCCCGGGTTTGATTCCAAGGCAAAGGGTCTTTTTGTGCGGAGTATGCAAGTTCTCCCAGGCGACCTGTCCAGGGTGTACCCTTGCTGTCGCCCTATGTGAGCTGGGATAGGCTACAGCAAACCCCCATGACCCTAAGATTGATAATACTCAATCCTTTTTTTCTCCCAATTATCCCTTCTTTCACAGAACTCGTGTTGGTGGGCCATCTATACCGCTGCATTTATTGCATTGCTTGCACAATATTCCCAAACTTAATCAACCAAACATAACCTTCTATTAAGGAAACAGCATTCATTGTATAAATAATAGAAAGGGAAACCTGGTGAAAATTATCTTGATGTGCTTTCTAACTGAGATAATGATGCCATTGCGGCAATAAGAAGCAGACAGTGTCTGGTGAAAAGGTTTGTTCACAGCAAATTGACCATTTCCTCCCATTTCACCACCCTGAATACAAACAGGAACAACTCCACAGGAGGGGAAAAAAGTCAGCAAAACTTACCCATTTATACACTTAGTGCTGAGTGGTTAGGGACCTTGGTGGAAAACCCGGAAAATGGAACATACTTTTGAAATATTTTGTTAGACATTATATTTGGCTATTATTAATCAATTAAGGATGGGAAAAGTGTGTAGATATATTAAGTATCTTATTAAAGTTTTTGTGATCCAAAATTTATCTTATGTTAATTCTTCTCCTGGTTTTGAAAAGCCTTTGGTGAAGATACTGTACTGTATCTAGAAATGAAAACAAAGTTACTCCCATCTGTGCATCTATTCATTCATCTTCTATTCCGTGTATTCCCTAAATCAGGGTCAAAGGGCTGCTAGAGCCTATCCCAGCGCACATTAGGTGACATTCCATCTCAGGACCACTCAGAGCTCTGACCCTTTGCCCCAGAATCAAACCTGGGGCCTTCTAGTGGTAAGCCAACTGAAAGATGCAGACCAACAATCTTTTAAATGGCAACATATAAAGGGGAAGGGGTAGCTTACAGGTTAACGTGCTGGACTGATACCAGAAAGACTGGGGTTTGATTCTGAGCTCCAATAAGCAACCACTGTGGGCCCTTGAGCAAGGCTCTTAACTACTAATGTAACCTGTAAATGTAAATATAGTAGAGACTTTATTTAAATATGCAGACAACCGAAACATGCATAGGAAAAAATGTTTCTTGCCCAGAATCCTTTGGGTTACAGTGATTCATATCATAAAACAAAAATGGCAATGGAGAACTCATAATGCTCCTCAGGAAGAGAAAGAGAGAGAGAGATGGGGAATCTAACCCAGCAGATATTTCTATAGTTCTTTGGGAACAACTTGCATGCCAAGAAGATTAAGAACCTCTGAGGAAACATGGATGGCTTTAAAGTCTAAACACCAAATCACAAATATTCACAACTAACATTTTTTTTAGAGCTGAAAGGTTTGAGACATCCAAGACCAGGCCAAATGTAGTAGCATGCTGAATAATCCTTTTCTTTATTACTTAAGACCTTAGCATTCTTTAACAATCTAGGATTTCTTCCATTCAGGTCACTTGCACTGTGGATACTTTACACACAACTGTGGTGACAGCTCAGGTCTCGGTAGTCAGGGTATGAAAGGCATGATGGTGACCCAGCTTTCTTTTCTGTAGTCTACATTATTAGCAAGACATTCCATGTTCAGATGAATCCAGTGTTGTTCGGCATTCAGTTCCTCCACATGCTGACAAGTTTGATGAAAGGTTTTCTGAACACACTTGGCTAATGACAACCCCAGGTGTATCTTATTTGGAAAAAAGTTCTACTGTGTATATCTTACATCTCCTTGGCAAGGAACTATGAAGCTTGAGAAAAGGTCTGCATCATATGGACCAGCAAGAAGTATCTGATAGAAGATTTATAAGTAAGTAACTTAGTATGTAAGAATGTCAATAAATCTTCCTCATATACCCCAACTGTTTGGGAGAGAACAAGGTCACGCATGAAGAACATGCTTGGAATGGAAACAGTTAAGAGCTTGCGCAAGAACCAGCTTGTCAGTGGAGAGGCTCTCTATTCAGCAAATCAGTGGATGATGTGCAGCTGATACAATTCCAGCAGGAGCTAATCTGAAGGCATCAGCTCATCTTCTAACCAGCTTCTTCCATAATACAGGGTCACATAGGGCTAAAGGCAGAAGTACACCCTGGACTGGTCAGCAGTCCATTGCAGGGTTACACATAGCGAACAACCACACACTCACTCCTATGGATAATCACCAATCAACCTTATGTTTTTGAACTGTAGAAGGAAATGAGAGAACCTAGAGAAAACATTCATTCAGCTCCATCAGTATTAGTGAGATCAGACACTAATGTCAGGTAAGGAGGTGGGTGCAGTCACCATTCCAGTTCATCACAAAGGGGTTCAGTGTTGGTATGATCAGGACTATGTGTCAACCACTGCTGTTTTTTCAATCTAATACTAACCCAACTCTGGGCTTCCAGATTTTCCAACAGTTCGAAGAGGAACCACATATGGATCTGATGGTTAGGTGACCAAAAGCATTTGAAAAAAAAAAAAAGGCAATAATCCAACAATAAGCAACTGTCAAGGTTCTGGTAATGGTATGCCTGGTTAACACTAAGCATTTACTTCACAAAGTAAGACAAAAATATGTGTCTATATTTACTAAGAGATAAAAGCGCATGTATAATAAGGATGATGGTGAACGTGTTGGTGTCGTTGAGGGTTGTGTAGTCTGTAGGAACTGTGTTTGCAGACCATTATAGTTCTTTGAGTTGTTTAGTTAGACATGCACTAAATAAGTTTTTTTTTAAGGGGGAAGTGTGTGACACATGCCGTAGGACTTTAATGACGCATTTCAACACGCATTGTTATATGGAGTAGTAATTTAACGTAGGTCTTTTCAATTGAATAGCCTTTAAACACAGCTTTTATTTAAAAAAAACTTAATCAAGATCCAAACTGATGAGTTCATCCAGCCGACACTGCCGAATCCATACACAGTAAGCTTGTAAGAATCCACTGCAAGAGAGTTTTGTGTTGAACCCAAGTGCAGCTTTATTAAACATTGTCTAAACTAACCTTGATTTGACCTGAAGCTTACAAACATGACTCACTGCAGTGGTACAGGAACCAAAAGAAAAACCATCTGATCACAATGATAGAAGAATGAACCAATGACAAGACAGGGAGACCAGCATGGAAAGACAACACAAACAAATATGGAGCACATGGTCTACAACCTCTACTGGCCTACTATTAAAAAAATCAATCTGCCCATTATGAGCTTATATATGTGTTATTTTGTGGGTGTAAATTACAACCCTAACATGGTCATTATACAACGTGCACGATAGTCCAATACATGCATTAAACTAATAACCCAAAAACCTGTGTAGAAGGGTGTGTTTTAAGCAGAGACAAACTATACGACCAGATGTTTGTAGATCTATTAACAACGCCCCCATATAACTGGAGTCCTTTACTGTAAGACTCAAATACTGCTTTTAATCACGATATTGCCCCCCCCCCCCCTGGTCACAAAGTACCCTGAGTTCCATTAATAACATGAGTTCCGGTTAAAGTGCAAGAAACTGTGCTGACGTTGATTTAACCCCACTAGAAACCTTTGCGATGAACATGGAACACAGGCTGCACACCAGATTTTCTCACGCAACAGATCATAACAGTCACATGACACAATCTAAAATGTGGAATGACAAAAAAAAACTTCAAAAAAACATGTGGTGGGTGGTGTTGCGGTGTAGCATGGTCGACTCAAAGCAAAAAGGTTTACAGGTTTGATTCCCTGGCAGAGAGATCTTTCTGTGCAGAGTTCTCCCCACATTTGCTTGGGTTTCCACTGTGTACTCCCGGTTTCCTCTCACAGTACAAAAACATGTACAATAGGTGGATTTGTGAGTCTAAATTGCCCATAGGAGTGAGTGTGAGTGTGTGTGGGTGTTTGTCTATGTGTAGCCATTAGATGGACTGGCAACCTGTTCAAGGTGTACTGATGCCTTTTGTTCTGTGTTCGCTGGGATAGGCTCCAGCAAACCCCCATGAACCAGAAGTAAGTAATAAGCGGTATAGAAGATAAATGAATGAATGATTAGATTAATACCAAAACTATTACAAAAACATGTCCCTGTGATGAATCCAGATCAAATGTAACTAGAACATCTAAGGGCAACGCTACATGCTTGTAAAGTTTTAAAGAACTAAACCACTAATGTTGACACACCGTAAAGAACACCTACACACATGGTCCGCAGTGGGGCTTTTCTCATGCATGCATGGTACAAGGTCCTAACTACAAAGCCAGACTGTTCCAACATTACAACATGTTTCTCACACATCCCTGGGGTTTTAGTTGTTATTCCAAGCGGTCCATTCATACTTACGACAAGGTTCGGTTCCTGGTACACTTCTTCCAAGATCACAAGCGATTAATCTCTGTTTTGCCAGTGATTGTTCTGAGATTAAGGACTGAAAATGATGTTTCCTTTGTGTGTCATGTAGTGCTTATTAAAGCCAATGCATTTTAATTCTCTTTTGGGAGGCAGCCAGTTCAGGACTGGATGTAGATATTTAACAGAGTTGCTTTCAAATGATGAAACGTGTTATAAACAGTTATACAGTAAGCAATTTGTAGCTTGCTTATTTCGTTTGCTGTTTTTTATGGTGAAGTAGCAAAAAGTTAAGGACACTCGAAGAGATCTTTGATAGTAAGAGAGTGCCAAGAGACGTTTGAGGGGGATTTGAACCCTCAGGGTCTCTTTTCAGTACTAACAGGAGGGCTCTTGTCTTTTAACCACAGGCTAAAGCTGTGCCAAGAGCCGTTCTTGGAGCGTGGACATGAGCTGGATTGGGAGGACACTGGCGCTTTAAGAAGAGATTCCTGTCCCTACAGGGTCACAACTTAACGATGAAAATGAGAGATTTGGCTAACAGAGGTGTAACACAGTTGTACTGACACAAAGAACACCCCAGATTATATAGTCTTTTTCATGAAAGTATTTCAAAACCAGTGTCAGAGCTATACCAAATATAAACTAAATGAAATTCTAAAAATATTGTCAAGTATAAAAAATATACCAAGTTTCCAATCCATGAAAAATGTGATATGATTTTTTTTTCTACACTTAGTACCCGGAGGAGGAGGGATAACTACGCACGAAAAGATTCCCGGCCTAGGAATTGAATCCATGTCCTTCTTGTTGTGAGGCGACCATGCTAACTACTATGCCACGACACCACCCTACTAAACACCCAGTAAATATTTCAATATTCACATTAAATTACATTACATTTACATTGTGTAAATATTTATTTCTATACAACAAGTGTAGAGAACAGGACATAGTTGATCACTGTTTTTTAGGTTTCAGTTGAAAATGGCTGGAACTCCCCATGCTTTGGCTACTAGTGTGATAAGAAACAATACAAGGCTTGAAGATAACTCTTAACAGATTAGCTCCAGTCTCCATGTCTGTATCCCAGACAGCCTGTGCTTTTTGGTTTATACTATAATGATCTCCAGACACACAATCAGCAGGGCCTGGCCTAAAAGCTCCACCCTAGCTGCACAGCAAAGTTATGGCTATCAATCAGGACAAAAAAAAACATTAATTACCCCGCTGTCATATTAGTGTCCCATGTCTGGCTCTGGATGAAGGGGTGCCACTGAGCCGTAGACAAAGTGGTTCTTTCATTCAAAGTCTAAATTAAAAGATTGCCAGTCCAGAAGCTCAAAAAATAGACTTTGAACTTTACTCTCCAGAGATGGTAAGTTAGGGGTCACCCATTATAGTACACCATATCGGCAACACAGCTGTTTGTTTGGACTGTAATAATTATGAAAGGTGGGTTTAATGTAATTATTTAAAGTCAATGAGATATAATCGTGTAACAATTTGAAAAACAAATTGAAATAAGTTTTTTTTGTCATATAATGACCTCAGACCCTCCTCATTCATCTAAAGTGTTTGGTAGAAAAAAGAGTTCCAAAAGAGTGGAGGTTATTATAACAATAAGAAGAGAAGAAATGTGGACTAAGCAGTACAATGAGGGTGCGATGGCCAAGGTGTCCACAAACATTTGGCAGTATTGCTTTAGATAAAGAATGGAATCCACTGTTCAAGAAAAATAATCATGTAACATAAAACATTGTGGAGATTGCATGATGTTCCTGTGCTTGTGTGGGTTTACTCTGGGTACTCCGGTTTTCTCCAACAGTCTAAAAACATGCATGTAAGGTTGATTATTAAGTCTAAATTTCCCATAGGAGTATGTGTGTGTGTGACCATGTGATGGATTGGCAATCTGTCCAGAGTGTACCCCTCCTACATTTCGCCCTTTGGGATAGATTCCAGCAGACCTCTGTGACTCCTGAATAAGCAAGTTTCACCCATTGCCAGAGAGCTAATAGTAAAGCAATTCTATCCTTATATCTTTGTTTGTAGTCTAGTCTAGGTTAGGGTAGAAATGATCACATGCTTACACAAGCCTAGCAAAATGTAATTTCATATTAAATTCATTCAATCAATCACCTTCTAACCCTTTTCATTGTGGACAGGTTGCCAGTCCATTGTAGGTCCACACATAGACAAATCGAACACTTACACATACATTCACTCCTATGGGCAATTTAGGATCACCATTCCAGCTAATGTACATGTTTTTTGACTGTGGGAGGAAGCCAGAGTACCCTGTGAAAACCCAAGCAAGTGCAGGGGAAACATGCTGTCTGTGAGACGGCCATACTAACCACTACGCCAACGCGCCAATGTCTACACTAATATCCCTGAGAAAGTCACTGGTATGCGTCTGAAGACCTTCAGGGATGGTTTGGAAAACAGTGACATCGACTGGACAGTTCATGCCACACTTCATGAAGAAGAATAAAAATGTCTACATTTTTACATCTACTGATGGGATGTCTTTTATACCGTGACCTCCGCTGGCTGGTTAGGTTTTAAGGGTAGCTGAATGCAGATGTGTTTGATGAGCATGTTGTGGGGAAAATAATTTATAGTCTAAGTGATTGTAGAAAAAATATGGACTTGTTCCTACCCAGGGCAGCTGGCTGAAATTGAGCTCTGGGGAATTTTTTGTAACATAAACTCAATTCTTGAATCAAAATTGATTATTTTTGCTTTCTTTACCGGAACATTAGTTAAAGACAACCCATATTATTTGATGCAGAAATTGTGGGAAATCTCAGCCTTCTTGATTGGGAATGTTTATCAAACTCAGATTTTGGAATCATGCATGTGGTTAATTTTTGGCTAAAGGTTTAGGCAGTGTATCAGTACCCATGACTGGTTAATGAATTTAATTTATTCTGGTGGTTTTGTTAGATGGCAGTATATAAGAACTCAGGATTTGGAGCTAATCGTCTGTTAATAGAGAACTTTTCAGTTCTACATTTGAGATATGCCCAAGTTAGTTTTGCATACAGTAGACGTTCTGTAAAATAACCCTATACCCTGAGGTATGACTAGCATTGATGTCCTGGAATGTTTTGTATTAGTAACATTTCCTGTGTGCAAAAACTGTGATGCAGATCTGAATATTTGCAGATCTGAATATGTGTGACAATTACTTTGTAACCAGGCGTGTAATTTAAACAACATTTTAATAATAAAATGTTAGTAAACTTAATTTTAGTCATTAAATTGATAGCTGGGCAGGAGTGGTTTGCACAGTTCCTTCACAGCAAGAAAGTCCCAGGTTTGACTCCCGGGGTCTTTCTGTGTTGAGTTTTCATGTTCTCCCCACGCTTCCATACGTTTTCTCCGGGTACTCCGGTTTCTTCCCACAGTCCAAAGATTTTAAATTGCCCATAGGAGTGAATGTGAGTGTAAGTAGCTGTTGGTCTATGTGCGGCCCTGCGCTGGAATGGTGACCTGTCCAGGGTGTATCCCTGCCTTTCGCCCTATATGTGCTGGGATAGGCTCCAGCAGACCCCCCTTCGAATTAGGAAATAAGTTGGTTAGAAGATGAATGTATGTATGAAAATTGATGGCTATTTGTTTTGGCAGAGCACTTATAAACACAACTGAAAGTCAAGTAATGAACAGTTTACAACCTAACAGATTATAAATGATTATTATTTATTTATATGTTACAGGCCTGTGATGGACTGGCGACCAGTCCAGGGTGTACCACTACCTCTCGCCCTATGTGCACTGGTATAGGCTCCAGCAGACCCCCGTAACCCCGAATTCGGGAATAAGCGGGAAAGAAGATGAATGAATGAATGAATGAATGAATGAATGAATGAATGAATGAAT
>JAOTRA010105700.1:615-10841 GCA_026260255.1 Pseudolaguvia tuberculata
AGTGAGACGCCGAACGAGCCCAGTGAGACGCCGAACGAGCCCAGTGAGACGCCGAACGAGCCCAGTGAGACGCCGAACGAGCCCAGTGAGACGCCGAATTAGAAGAGTGAGACTGGTGACCTGTCCAGGGTGGGAGACCCTGTCTCTCACTCTATGTGATAGACACCAGCAGACCCCTGTGAAGGGTAGGGGTCTTGCTCAGGGGCCCCAGTGCTGGAAGGGTGGTGGTGCTGATCAGCAGCATGAACCACCAAACCACCGTTAAAGAGTGAAGAGCATTAAAGAACCAGAACAGAGTAACACACACAGAGTGTAGTACAGAATACAGGAAGTGGAAAAACACACACACACACACACACACACACACACACACACACACACACACACAGTCCTACTTTTAAAAAATGCCAATGCATCTCTGTGTGTGTGTGTGTGTGTGTGTTTCTTTATTACACTTAGTGTTAATCTGTTTAATCTGAGATAACGCGCGGGCGCGCGTGCGTGCGTACGTACGTACGTACACGTACACACACAAGTTATAATTAATGGTCACATGTTTATTAATCCTGTAATCAAAGTATTCAAATCTCAAAATAATTCAACGCAATTACATTTATTTATTTAATTTATTTATTGAAACTTCCTGTGAGCTCGCGCTGGTTACTGTTAGCAGGCTGAACCGGGTTAGGCTATCCACTGCGAGTTCGCTTTCTTTTCCTAACGCATTTCGACACGCGCTGTCTTCTGTGTCTGGATTGGCTACTCACGCGCTCTCAAACACAATCTACCAATCACAGTACAGAACTCTAATTACATCGCCCAATCCTATAAGAAGAGGGCGTGGCTTACCTTAAAACGGATGAGAAACGAAACGGAGCTAGTCCGGACTATTTTTTGACAGGATGTGTGATAATGAATGAAAAACGGTGTTTAAACGCGTGAATTTCAGAATCAGGTCAAGTTGCACACAGAAAAAAAGCGAAAACCTTTAAAAACGTGAAACAAATAAAAACTTTAGTTTTGTGCGCCTTAATTCTACAACTAATGAAGTTACGAAAGGAAACTGAAGCTGGCTAGTTAGCTTAGCATCGTTAACATGTCACAGCGTAAGTTGGAGAAGAAAACCTGTCGCGGAAACTGACAGAAATAAAAGCCGGTCGTTTTTGTATATCAGGTTAATACAAACCGGTCAAATAATGGAATAAAAACAGGAGCCGTCGGTCTCAGACCTGTTTGTCCTGCTGGTGGACTGGTAGCGCCTGTTGAAGTCCCAGGTAGCGGCTCCATGTCTGCACCAGTGCGGGGTGAAAGATTCTCCATAACAACCGCGCCGCTGTCCCACTTCAAGACCTGCGTTACCACCGTCAACCGCCAGGGGGGCGCTGCCTGTAATGCACAAATCTAAACACCAGGCGGCGATAACACACATTTATATTTACGACGCGTGCATCTTTGTTAGCCAAAAGTACCCGGATGACCCAGGGATTCGAAGCACATGTACTCTTTAATGTCTTATGAGCTCGCGAGCAAAAATAACGGACGCAGCCGCAGTTTATTATGCAGGCACATTTCGTCCACTAGATGGCGACATTGCTTTAGGACCATTTTTAGGAAATATTTTCTGTGAATCTAAAATTGCTACAAAATCAAATAAACAACAATCCCTGCGATGGACTGGAGACCTGTCCAGGGTGGGACCCCTTCCTCTCACTCTGTGTGCTGGGATAGGCTCCAGCAGACCCCCGCGACCCCTGTTCATTCAGAGGTTCAGAAAATGAATGAATGAGGAACACAGATCTGAAACACAGACAATCTACAGATTAAACTCCACACGGATACTGTGCAGAGACGATGAAGGGAAACACACACACACACACACACACACACACAAGGAAGTGGTAGCCTAGTGGTTAAGGTACCAGATACCAGAAAGATTGGGGTTCGATTCCCACCTCCACCAAGTAACCACTGTGGGCTCTGGAGTAAAACCCTTAAACACACAATCACTTTGGATAAAAACATCTGCACACACACACACACACACACACACTCTGTGTCTTGCTTTTAATTAGACGTCGTTCAGATTCCTATCAGCAGAGATACTCAAACACACACACACACACACACACAGACCACCAGACAAAGTTAAGATGGACGCAAAGCAGAACATCTGGAAAAACTTTCCCCTCCACTGATCCCGTCCTTAAGTAGACACACACAGAGACGCAGAGATTGTGTTTGTTAGATTAACTGGTGATGCTAAATTGTGTGTGTGTGTGTGTGCGCGCGCGCGTTTGTGTGTTTTTGTGTGTGTGTGTGTGTGTGTGTGTGTGTGTTTGTTTGTGTGTGTGTTTGTATATGCGTGTGTTTGTGCACATGTGTGTGTGCATGTGTGTTGTGTGTGTTTTTGTGTTGTGTGTATGTATTTTTGTGAGTGCATGTGTGTGTGTGTTTGTGTTTGTATATGAGTGTGTTTGTGCACATGTGTGTGTGCCTGTGTGTTGTGTGTATGTATTTTTGTGAGTGCATGTGTGTGTGTGTTTGTGTATGTACCTGTCCAGGTGCCGGGATAGCAGACGCCTGTGACCCAAAATTAGGGAATAAATAGGTATAGTAGAATGTTGGGCCCCTAAGTAAGGCCCTTAACCCTTAATTACTCAGATATATAAAATAAAACTGTTAAATATAAAACAGTCCAGAATATTTAAAAAATGTACTTTATATAAACTTATTAATTTATTTAATTATTGGGTTTAGGGTTATTACTAGAGTCGATTCTTTTTCAGAAACGCTTACATATTCTCAGTGTGTGTGTGCGTGTGTGCGCGCGCGCGTTCATGTATGTGTGTGTGTGTGTTTTGTGTTGAGCCGGGTCTGAAAGTTGGTCGGTTTCAGTGGGGTGTGTCTTTGGGCCAATCTCAATCTTAGACTAATTAGAGCTGCAGGTGGTGGTGTTGAGCCTCATCAACACACACACACACACACACACACACACACACACACACACACATATCCTGCAGTTTCTGCTTCTGAGTTTGTGCTGAAAAGAAAGACTTTCACTGAAACACAGGTAAAGTGTGTGTGCGCGCGCAACTAAATTATGTTTGACGCACTTTGCATCAAAAGACACTTGATTTATCCACCCTATATAGTGCACTACAAAGGAACCAAGTCATCAAGGATTCTTAGTTTATCCGTCGGTGTGTGAAAATTAATATCTGGTGATATTTGGAGTGTGTGTGAGTGTGGGGTGTTTGATTCGGTTCGGGTGTGTGTGTGTGTGTGTGTGTGTGTGTGTGTGTGTGTGTGTGTGTGTGTGTGTGTGTGTGTGTGTGTGTGTGTTTATTAGCCTTTAGCCGCCAGAGGTTGATAAGCTTTCTGCTCTTACCTTAACAAAGCTGATGTTTTATACTGCGCGGTAATTTTTGCAGATGAAATGTTTCTAGTGAAATAAACACTAACGCTGTTAAAAAGCGTTTAATTCTGTGAGATTCAATAATGAATGAAAAAACCATTAAAATATTTGAACATTTAGTTTCTTTTCAGAGATCCGAGCAGTTTTTGTGAAAATCCGCCATTTTGAGTTCGAGCTGCAGGTCCTGAATGGACACAAAACATTTTTACACAACAGCGAGTTAAAGTAAAGCAAATCTAATATCATTATAATTTTATTGGTAATTTAAAACAAATTTTTATTCTAAATTTAATTTGAAATATATATTTGAGAACTATCACATCAAAGTAAAATTCTTTTACATATATTTTATCCACCTTCCAGGACCGTCGTATTTGTCGTATTTGTACATACTTTTATTACTGCGACCGATTCGACAATAAAATAAAGTAAAATAATATTAAATTAAATATTTTGGGTTCGAATCGCGTTTTAATGGAAGAGAGAGAGGGTGGGGTGGGGTGGAGTATCTCATTAACCCTTACAGCTGTCTGGTGTTGGAATTGATGAGATGTCATCAGCTTGAAATAAGAATCTCGGAAGATCTCAGAAGGTTCAGGTTCTCTGTTGAAGGAACTGGTAGTGACACACTGCTTCAGTCGGAATGCTGGTCGCTGTGGTGTGTGTGTTGTGTGTACAGTTTGGTGGAATTCTGATGAACATCACTCATGCAGGAGAAGCTCATAATGTCTTTACTTCTCTGTATGATGATTGTGGGTCTCCAACTGGTTGCCTGAGGTCCCTTAAAACTCCTGCTGTTCCTGTTGGGATTTCTGTGAGCTGCAGTCCGTCAGTTATGCTGGTACACGTTAAAGCTGATCTGTTTAATCTTGGAGCTGCTATTAATCCAGATCATCTGACCCTGGGGGGGCGCTGTGAAGTGACTCGGGCCTCACCTGAAGAGTTCATCATACACTCTGCTCTTAATGACTGTGGCATGCGCTACTGGGTATAAAACACACACAACTGTGGTGGTGGTGGTGATTATGATGATGATTATTCTTCCTTAGTTGCTATGTAAATGTGATCTCATCCTGTGTCTCCCAGCTGACTAATGACTCTCTGGTTTACACCAACATTCTGGTGTACACTCCTCTTCCCTCTGTCCACGGAGTGATCAGACATGAGCCAATGTCTGTCCCGGTACAGTGTGTTTACAGCAGGTGTGTAAAACCAAGTCTGAATCAACTTGGAAAATAATGTGTATAATTTAGTGGCTTTATTTATTTTTTTTTTTAGGAGGATTCATGTTACTGCTGTCTCAGTTGTCCCTATGTGGCTTCCTCACCTGAGTTCACACACTGCTGAACACACACTGCACTTCTCTCTACGTCTGATGAACTGTAAGTGAAACGTGTGTGTTTCTTGTGAAACTGTGAACTCTATTACATTGCTTCCTGTTTGTGTGTAGCTGATTGGCAGGTTATGGAAAATGGAGTTTACCTGCTGGGGGATGTGATGAACATGGAGGTGTCTGTATTTACACCCCGGCTGGATCTCTGGGTGTTTATTCAAGATTGTGTTGCTACAACAGCCCGTGATGCACAGTCTGGCCCAAGTTACAAATTCATACAAAATGGGTCAGACCCCCCCCCCCTTCCCACACACACACACAGGTTAGATGTAGATTGGATCGCTAGTAATATGTTGCACCCCCTCCTCCCATATTTAGGTGTTTTGTAGATGGACTGAAGATGAGCTCTGTGTCTCGCTTCCTACCCAGAATTCATCCTAATAAACTCCAACTTCAGCTTCACACCTACATCTTCAAGCAGGTGCACAGCAAACAGGTACACACGCATACAAACACTTATTTGATTTATTTTGTTTTCTTTCGTATTTTAAAACTTGTTTAATTTCTAAGATTTTTATTAGCTGCCGGCTGAAGGCTGATCAGAGTTCCTTCTTAAGCAGAGCATGTTCCTACATCCACGGGAGGTCTGAACAAATACATGTGTGCACACAGACCCTTTCTATACATTGTCTTAAAAACAACTCTCTTAGTTGGAGGTCAACAGATGGTGTTCACTCCGTGTGTGAAGGTTGTCGGATGTCTGATCTGAGCGGTGAAGAAAAGGCCACACAGGCTTCTTCTGTGCAGGTGAAACACTGAACCCAGAGCAGACTGATTCACACTGTAGGCTGAACATGCCCATAACCTTGGTGTGTGTACACGAGCAGGTTGGCCCACTGACTCTCTTCCCATGGAGTGAAATGTCACCCCCTGGAGTGTTGGAGGGTGATGACATTATTAATGGTCCTACCTTTAAAAGGAAGTGGCTGCCTGCGCACACACTGCAGGGAAACCTATCGGGTGTGTATAAAACTTGCAAACAATATAAAAATGAAGGCTTTTTTAAAATGTGGTTATTTCAGTCTTGAATCTGCTTTAAATGTTCAGTGTTCTCAGAGGAAGTAGAATCTCAGAACAGCAGCTCTGCAGGAACAAGTAAAATTCACTCACCACAATTTTAGTTCTAATCCTATGAACCTGCTGATATCTGACATCCCTCTCTGTCAAATGACTATCAAACTAGAGGACGTGATCACTCCTGAGTTTCACCTGACAGTTCCTCCGTTGATGATCACAACACTGGAAACGATCAACTCTGCCCCTAAGACAAAACCAACAGCGGCAGGTAAATGTATTCCCAGTCTTACCCATAATCCCATAGGTGGGAGTAATTGGGTGGCTCACTCGTGTAGAAACTGATTTTATTTCTTTATTTTTGGTGCTTGGCTGGTACTGAAGTTCTCGAGCACACAGAATCGTGGAGCACAGAGCTGAACACCAGGGAAGAGAAGGAGGAGGATTCTACCTCGGATCACACAGGCTTTGGCAGTGCTGTGATGTAACTGACTGGCTTCCCTACCCCCTGATCCCAAAACAATAAAACCGTAAATGTATGACTATTCTGGTGTGTGAGGATAATTGCCCAGCCACTGATTTATGGTGAAACTTGAACTGGATAAACGTCTCCAAATATTTAATAGGTGTAAAGCAGAAGAAATGAATTTAGTTCTGAGCTCAAATTCACCTGTTTTTAAGCTGATTTTATACAGAATTGGTGTAAAAAATCTGTTTAAAATATTCAGATTGTTATGGATCTCCATAAACATTTAAAACTAAATTCACTCAAAAAAAACCCATCAAAATTAGTTCCAATGAGGAAAGAGTTGATTTTACTATTTATTTAAACGTGTATGCTAGTGCACCGTCATAATCAAACACGGCGCACTAAAGGACATAAAACTATCAACTATACACTGACTGGTTATTTCACATACAAAAATTGACCAAATCAAACAGGAAAATTTACACAGAGGATACGGGTCAGGGGTTTAAGTACAGGAGTTTGGGGATCGGGGGATAGGGGTTATAGGCTCATTTTGGAAGGCTGTGATTGGCTGCCTGAGAGATGCGGTATTGCTCCCGGAGGTTGCGGCGACGCTGGTGTTCGTTAGTGACCTCAATCACTACATACTGGGGGAACCAACCAACCCTCTGATCTGACAGTCTGATCCCCTCCCACCAACCTGCACAATAAAGTGTTACACCAACCTTCAAAATGTTGCATCTCTCTTAAACACACACACACACACACACACAACACTTACCCTCCTTTGTTTTGCGTAAAACATTAATTATGTCAGAAGGTTCTAAGCTGATCTCATCAGCCTGTTTTGCAATGTACTGTTGGATGCACTGCACCTGTGGGCAGTCTTTTTATACACACACACACACACACACACACACAGAACATGCATATTGTGTGACTAAGATGAGTCTAACTAGAATTTAACCTGTCTTGTCTCTAACTCAGTATGTGTGTTGTGTTTGTGTTCGAGAGAGAAATGCTCACCCCAGTCAGTATACACTTTCTCATCCTTTAATTCAGGTGTCATGGAGACAGATGGAAATGCTGCTGTCCAGCGGTGAAGGTCTGATCTACAAACACACAAACTGTGTAAGTGTGTGTGTGTGTGTGTGTGTGTGTGTGTGTGTGTGTGTGTACGTGCGTGTTGTACTCTGTGTTAGCCTTTAGTATGCGCTCACACATCTTGCCCTGATGATTCTCCAACATGATCAGACTGAAACTGTTTTCAGACGAACTTCCTCCTTCCACAGTTTGAACCTGAACCAGTGAGCGGTGGGCGTGGTCAATTACTTGATACCGCTCTGTGTTCACACTGTTTTCTCACACACACACACACACACACACACACACAGAGTAACATACTGGTTGTTTCTGCTGTGTGTGTGTGTGTGTGTGTGTGTGTGTGTGTGTGTGTGTGTGTGTGTGTGTGTGTGTGTGTGTGTGCTGACCTCTTGCGTGTGACTAGAATGATGTCATTAAAGAGAAAGATGTAGACCGGGATGAAGCGGAAGCGGAAGCTGAACATTGATCCACCTTTAACAAGCTCCTGTAACTCACCCTGCTTCTCCAGACATCTCGCTCGGGACACCAGAGGAATGGCCTGGAGTATTATGGGATGGCCAGTGTCAGTGGATTATATAGAATGTAGTACTCTGCGTGTGTATTGCGTTGTTTGCACCTTAAGTTTGTCAAACTCCAGCACTGTGGCAATGTGTATAAGTTCCTCCATCTGCTTCATTTGACCCACCTGTGTGTTTGCCTCTTTGATTAACTACACACACACACACACACACACACACTGGATTACCATCATAATGTTACAGTGTGTGTGATGGTATTTGTGCATGTAGGCGTGTGTTTTTATCTGACCTCACTCACTGTAGTAAGAGCTCTGCAAGCTGTGTGTTCTTCTTTTGAACCCTCCATTGTATTTTTCAGTATACTCTACACACACACACACACACACACACACACACACACACACACACACACACACTGCTATATGTATAGCTGCATATTAGTGCATTGTAGTGTGTTTATTGTTGTGTGTGTGAGCATGGGTACCTGTATCAGGATCTTTATTCGCGTGATCCTCTGGAATGGTAGAAGCATGAAGGAGTTGAATGGCAGTCGATTACAAAGAGGAGATTGTTCTAAACGTTTCATAACTGTGTGAAACACACGGTTGCACTGCCTACACACACACACACACACACACACTTTGCATTGCGTTCCACACATGGGACATATATAGTATGTGGTACTGTGTGTGTGTGTGTGTGTGTGTGTCAGTCAGTCATACATTAGCTTGCTGTAGGTCTTCTCCTGGTACACCTGGTTTCTGATGTATTCAATATAGACGGAGAAGTGTGTGTGTGCGTGCTGGTTGATAATATCACACACATCTGAGATTAGCACACACTCATCTACTCGAGCCAGCAGATCCTGCAGAAACCTGTGTGTGTGTTAATTATTATATTGATGATAATAATTTTTGTTATTATAATTTTCTGGTGGTAATGTTACTGACCTCTGGCTGACCTCATGCACTAGCAGGATGTTGGAGAAGAGTGACTTCCTGTCATGGATGACCAGCGTGTCATCGAGCTCTCGTGACCCCAGGAAGTGATCTTTAAACACGGTGAGTGAGCGCAAGTATGATGCCTCTGAGGTCACAACTTCAAACATACACTAAAGGTCAAAGTTGAAAGAGACATTTTCGTGGATTAGTTCATCTTTCCAAAGGTCAGTGTGTTAAAGTTCACAGCGTCTGTCACCTGATCAATTGTTTGATTATTTCAGAGTTTATTCAAAAAATTTTTTAGTTCACATTAAATTCAAATGTTCTTTAATTCAGTTCAGTAAAAGGGACGGAGCTACAGTCAGAGATGTTTTGGTTTCGGTTGATACATTATGAGCACAAACCCTAACCTAAAGATATGTCTGTCATTCAGTCTCACCTCCTGTTTCTGTCTCTCTTTGTGAGTGAGTGTGTGTAACACTTCACTATGCCTCACTGCTCCAAGGTGCTGCCACAGTGTGACCTCTCCACGCATAACACACTCACTCAAACACCTCCTGTGGGGGACGGGGTTCACATGTTGCAGAAGCTCTGGACACACACGAAATTGTAACTTGGTTTATATGTGCTGTTAGTGTAATGAAGTGTGATGGGGGTGTGGTTAGGGTCGGGTTAGGTTTAGGGTGTGATGTGAGAGTGATATGAGTGTGATGTGAGTGTCATCTTTACACACAATCTTTACACACTGCTTTTTACACACTGACCTTTACACACTGATCACCGATCTTTACACATAGACCTTTACACACTGATCACAGACCTTTACGCAAAGACCTTTACACACTGATCTTTCCACATCAATCTTTAGACAGTGTGTGTGTGTGTGTGTGTGTGTGTGTGTGTGTGTGTGTATCAGTTTAGGTGTGATTGGAGTATGGAAACTGGTGTCAGTGTCACTGATATCCTGAGAGAAACTTTGTATAAGTTAATGAAAAAAATATATGAACATATATAATATATAATTTCAGTGTGTAAAAACCTTCAGCTACAGCGTTCCACCAACACACACCGATTACGATTGTCAGTTCTTCTGTCCCCAAACACATTAACGGAAAAAAGTTTTATGTGAACCCACTGATATCAAGCTGATTATTAATAATAATTAATATTTAAGCAATTTAAAATATTAATTTATTCAGACACAAAAGCTAATGGTGTCTCTTCCTTCAGATAATGACCTGCTCCACCTTCATCACTGTTCATGTGACAGATCACCTGCTCCTGATCACCACTTCTCCTGAACACACACACACACACACACACACACACACACACACACACACACACACACACACACACACACACACACACA
>JAOTRA010105725.1:0-10840 GCA_026260255.1 Pseudolaguvia tuberculata
TTCCATTTAAAAACACAATAATGGAATTTATTTCTTAAATAAACATTTTATTTGCAGTCTTCTGAATTAAATTTTAAAACAGGAACCCATTTATACATGCTAATGATGAATGTAAAATATAATAATTACAATTAACTAATAAAAATATATTATACTAATAATCAATGAACATGTGTAGGTGTAGCAAGAAAAAACTAGGTGTAACAAGAAAAAGTGCACAATGTTAATTATAGCTCAGTTTGTTACACACTTCGTGGTCTAATGTTGTACTCCTTGGTTTTTGCCACGTTAGTAAAGACATATTTTGCCTCCCATCTGTCCAAAAAGCTCAGATTTTCTGCCTTTCTTTTTGCCATTTTGGGAGGTGTAGCACATTGCTATTATGGGCGTTAATTGGTCCTATCATGATTGACGCGCCAAAACACTAACCGAACATCCTGGGATTTGCAATATTAGCACTACATGCGCCATATAATACCGGTGGGCCAGCTCTAACAGTAATTTGGTATGGATTCGCAGGCCAAATATAATTGCACTTCGGGCCAAATTTGGCCCACGGGCCCGAGTTTCATACCCATGCAGTACACCATGAACACATGCCACATAAAGCAATATGACATGTTGCTACCCAGTATATATTAGCCTTTTATTTGTAATGAAAATTAAAAAATAAAACTTTGGAGAAAGGTTTGCATTGATTTTGTCTTTTTGCTATAGATACATAGTTACATTTTTGGCTGTTTTTAAATTAATGTATAGTGAGCACTAGCAGGGAGTAGACCATTGCTGCACAACCCAATCTATGGGAAATGGGTCATTGCAGTGAAATATAAAAGTAATAAAGCAAATGGTAAAAATGCAGGCTAATGCAAAAATGCAGCTTCCCAAAAGTTAGTGGTCAACATCTTATTCTAGTTACTTTCCATGTTGCTGTAAGATTGAGATCCACTATTTTATTAACATTTTCCACTACACGTTGTTGCTTTAATGTGATATTTCATTCATTCAATCACAAAAGTATTTGTGAGATGTCACTAACATCAGGTAAAGAGATCTAGAGTTGGTGTTAAGATCAGAATGTTTTGCAGAAATAAATTTTTGACCGTCAACTCAACACAGCATGTGTTGATTGCAACATACAACAGTATTCTATACCATATTCTTAGCCCCAATTTGGAAAGAAAGCACATGGATCTAATGGTAAGGTGACCACAAACTTTTGCCAATACAGTCTTTAAGAAAAGGTCTATTAACAAACACCAACTTGCATAAAGTTTACTCTCAGGTGTAAAAGAGAGCTAACACCGCACAAGTGTTAGCAGAAAGATTGTGGGTTTGATTCACTGCACAACCAAGTTGTAAGAATTGTTGTCTGAGAATTGCTAAGTTGTATAAATAAAATGAACTTAAATCACTCTGGATTAGGGCACCTGGATGCAAAAGCTTTTAACTGTAGTAATTAAATAAAAAGGTAGCAGTGCAGTGGTATAGTGGTTATCATAGTCACAGCAAGAAGGTCCTGGGTTTGATTCTTGGCAAAAGGGTATTTCGGTGCAGTTTGCATTAGGTGGTTCAATCTGGACAGCTTGATCCAAAGTTGTTGGATCCAACATTGCCCAAAGCATCACACTGCCTCCAATGACTTGCAGGTCACATTTGCAACGGGCAACCCATAGGACATAACATTCAACAGACCCAAGCCCATTTTTCCATTGCCCCTTGATCCAATTCTGATACTCACCTGCCTAAAGTTTTCAACAGTGCACAGTGGTAAGTACAGGCACTGTACACAGCATTAAATTCTTTTGTTTGGACCACACACACAGCCTTTACTCCCCATGTCCACCAACTTGGAAAGGCTGTTATCATTTTATCACCATTCTTTTATTGGACCACTTTTGATAGATACTGAACACTCCACACAAGAACACCCTGAAAGAGCTGCAATTTTGAAGATGCCCAGACCCGTTTGTCCACTTGCCACTTGCCACTTCTATAGTCAACTTTAAGGGAAAAAAATTCTTTTCCTGCCGAATATATGCCACAACTATCAGTATTATTCAGTTCATCATTATTCATAATGTTATTCCCGATCGTGTACATACAAAAAGTGGAAAGACCTCCAATTATGTGTAGGTACAGCTTGAACAAAAATCAAATGAGCCAATAGCTGTGTCCAAAATCTTGCTGAAAAAAATCAGGTCTAAAGCAAAAGACAAGGAGAGTATTTTTTTATTGTCTTTAACTTTAAATTTACACCAGCAATAGAAAATGATTTAGCAACAGGAGTCAGATCTTAAATCTAAAATGTTCTAGCCCGTATGACTACAGAGCTTTGAAGAAATATAGGATTGGGAATTAGGGTTCTACTTTGCATCCAAAAAGCGTCTTTGTGCTTTGAGTCCAAGTAGAACGTTTTAAGATTAAATTTTTAGTTTAAAAAGTACATCATTATGATGAGATTGGAACATTCTTAGTTTCTGTAAATGAATACACATCTGGCCATCTGTCCGGTTTTGCTGTATGACATCTAGTCCACCACAACCATATCTCTCACGGACGGGAAATGCTGGAAAAAGCCCTGCGTGCAAAGCAAACACAGAAGAAATTAGTCCAACACATAACCTGACCACAAGTTAATTTTCCAGAACATTTAAAATTTTATTAGGATGAGAATAAAAGAAATGGATCACAGATTCAAGGAAACATTATTGCTATGACTCAATATATCGTTTTATCCGGACTATAAGGTGCACCTAAAATCCTTTCATTTTCTCAAAAATCGACAGCCTCTATAATCCAGTATGACTTATATTTAATTCTGATTGTGCTTACTTCAAACCGATTTCATGTGGTACAATGTGCTCAACTATTTTGCTTTAAAAAATGATTATAATAATTTACAAAAAGAATTAGCACGACTTTTGTGACCGCAGGCGAAAATAATGGCTCCACGGGGCTAAACGCAGCCACGGCTCGATCGGTTTCATCATTTATTTGTGATGTAGGAATTCAGCAAAAGGTCTGAGATCTGTGGTAGGGATCTGGCATCTTGTTAATTTTGCATTAAGAGCTGTTTGCAGCACTGTCTGCTTGTTCATTTCCTGAAATGCCCATGTGACCTGGGATCAAACAGTCCAGATTTTGATATTTTAAAAAGTTGACAATGATGGGATGGTCTGTCCTTGTGAATTCTAGTGCCAGCAAGCATGATCTGGAGTCTGTGAGGATGAGTGAGTTCTTTGGTTTAGCAATTTCAATGTATTCCAGTGCTAGGAAAAGAGCACAAGCTTCAGCTGAAAAGATTGAGCACACTCCTGGGATCTGGAGGCCTTGCTGTTGCTGTCCTACTACTATAGCTGCTGAGACACCTCTGACTGCTTTTGACCCATCTGTATAAATGAAAGTATGGAGGGGGAAATTGTATTTTAGATTTAAGAATTGTTCTTGGTATTCAATTGGATGCGTTTGTGACTTTGCCAAACATCCTTTAAGCTTTCAATCACAGACCAGTCTTATTTTCCAGGGTGGGATAGGGCAATGATTTATCTGTGTTAATGTTGGAGAGATGAGTGTTTAGGTTTCCTAGATTTGGACTTATACGGAGGCCGAACAGGCGAATGTGGCTTGATTTAGTCTCATACAACTGTGAAAATTGTGCCTGGAAGACCATTGGGTGAGCTGGATTTTTGCTATTTGCTTGGAGCTTTGTTACATAATGAAGCGCTAGCTTTAGACGTCTGTTCTGGAGGGTTCATTGGCTTCTATATAGAAGCTATGTATTGGAGATGTCCTGAAAACTCCTAGAGATAATCTTAGCCCTTGGTGGTGAATAGTGTCCTTGTGGATCCATATATTAGTATATATTAGTCCAGCTGGGGCCTGATAAGCGCCCTATATTTTTTATATATATATATATATATATATAAAATCTGTAGAAGAACTGTGAATTCAGCTCCCCATGTGGTTTTGGTGAGTACCTTTAGGATGTTAAGGGTCTATTTGTTAAGAAATTGGAGATAAAAACAGGGAGGTGTCCCTTAAGTCCTATCTTGTGCAGGTCTTTTAGGATGCCGTATCTCAATGTTGTGTTGTACGCCTAATCCAGGTCAAAAAATAATGACCTCCTTTCTGATAAATCAGTCTCTGATACAAGTTTTAAGTCTGATGAGGTGATCTACTGTACTTCTTCCTCGTCTGAAACCACATTGGTAATTGTTGAGGAGGTATTCTTATTCAAGAATCCATGTTAATCTGTTTACCATCCTTTCCATGGTTTTACAGAGGCAGCTTGTTAAGGCTATTGGGCGGTAGTTGTTGGCGTCTGTGTGGTCTTTTCCTGGTTTTGGGATTGGATTATTGGTCCTACTGCAGTGTCATGTGATTTTCGTATAGAACACTGAAGTTCTTCCATTGTGAAAAGTTGATTATATATTCTGTGTTGAGTGGAAGTGTAGGTGTTTTTGTTCTTCTTTCTCCCATATGGTTTGGAATTTGGGGTGGCACTTGCTCATGGAAGAGTTCGCCTCAAAAGTCTTTGCAAGATGATTTGCTATTTCTTGGTTTGTTGTAAGCAGGTTGCCTTGATGTCTAAGGTGGGTGTTTGCTTATTACTTTTAGGGTTCATCATCTCTGCTCCCCACCCACCTCGGAGTCCTACAAGGGGATGTACAGAGCCGCGATTCTCCTGCGGGTGCACACCAGGGATGATATACTCCAACAAAACCAGGGGTGATTTTGCTGGATTGACCCTCAGCCAAGTTCTTCATAGATAAGTAGCAGTTAGATTTTGTATGCTATTCAATAAAAGTGCCTTGACCAGCCGATTGGTTGGATCGGGCCCATCCCACCTCCCGTCTGGATGAAGTAAGAGCCAAAGTGTTGTGTTGGAATTGTGGCGGCCGCAGCAGGACACATTCCTCAAACACCAGGATCTCTTCCTCTACCGGCACGGGTCGCAACTCACGGCAAACAAGTCGCCCCATTTGCCGCCTCTTACGATCAGCAAGAGGGTGCTAGTGCCCTATTCCCCCCCGGGTCCCCACAGGGAACTTATGAAAATATAGTCGTTCATTGATACAGCGCCTTATAATTTGGTGCATCTTATAATGTGAAAAATACGGTAATCAAAAATCTGTATTCACACAAACACTACGCTTGATAAACTCTTTACATCATTATGATTAACACATTACACATTACTGTCTAAGCCAAAAGATTATAAAATTTGAGCAGATAAATGTTAAAATTACCTAAATCATATTCATGTTTTGACCTTTAACAGATAGCAAAGCATGACTACTCAATGATTAACATTTTTAAAAACAGTACAGAACTAAACTTTTCTGTTGTGCCTATTCTCATGATAGACTTGAGGTGCTGCTGAGTTAACATGGATCTCTGGCAGGCTTTAATGATGTTCATGAAGCTGCACATAGGATTGAGTGTGGCCATGTGATAAACTAGATACATGTCCATGCTCTAGCCCTTTTACCCAGATAGAATACAGAAAATCCACTTAGGCAAGCCCAATTGAAAAGCCTAACATGACCCATGGCCTGCGATTTTTCTCATCACTGGTCTATGCTGTTGTCAGCAAGATTTTTTTTCTAGCCAAAAACAATACCATTATCATCACGATCACTAGATAGTAACAAGCTGATTCAAAAAAATTTTTGATGGGAACTTTGGATAAGTTGAAAAGACCTTAAATAGAGTTGTAGACTGGAGGACACCAGAGGTGCAGCACATCTCTCTGATGGAATGCATGGCCAGCTGTGGCGCACCAATATCCAGCACTGGAATTCCCAGCCGAGCAGCCAAGATGGGCCCGATGGTTGTTCCGCAGGGACTGTCATTCCGCACCATCACATCCTAAAGTAACAATACAAAGACATTAATGCCTGCAACAGGATTTTAATCCCTACAAACATCTCATGAGTTGAATAAAGAAAGTGCAGTATGTATATACCTGAAGAGGAACATCTATCCTCGATGCAATCTCTCGTAAGATGGAGGCAGTTACAGCAGTGGTAGCATAACGCTGGTTGCTGTTAAATTTTATGACCGGACCCTTAAAAAACAGAACACAAAATATTTACCCCTAGCTAAAGATGTGCAGTGACGCGTTTGAAAATCTTTTTTAATACCTTATGGAAAGAAGGTCTGTGATTCTCTTCATGCTTATCTCTGACAATGACAACAAAAAAAGAAATGTTCTAAATAATTTTATTAAAAATATAGATATATTTTTAATAAAATATTTATTTCACCATCAAAGCTAAAACCCTCTTACTATCACCACCAAAATCCAATGTGCACTAAATGGATGTTGTTCTGTACTAAAGGTAATCATTTAATCAGATAGTGACAGTTATTATATTATTAAGGTAAACAAAGCAACGAAAAAATTTTAGCATTAGCATAAATTTCCTCCTGTCTAAGCAAATTAGTGAGAGTGTGCAGGGTCCATCAATTCACCATTTTGGTTAACAAATGGTAACATACGTAAGGGGAATGAAGCCAGAACAAACCATTACCGGTAGGGCACAATAAATTGAAGTTTAGAAATATCGCCGATATGAATATTGTGATATTTATCATTATCCATTGCAATACACAATTCATTGAATACTAGAAATAGCAACATATAGTCAAAGTTTTAAGTCAATGCGGATCGTAAAATATGTGGCATACGGCTGTTCAACAAGGCGTGAAGCTTTCGTAGCATCTTGAGACGAATCAGCCATTGCTACCCTCAGCTCCTATCAACTATTACACACCAAAACGAAGCATCTTAAAGATAGCAGTATTTCAGATTTTTTTTTTTGCAGATTATTCTTTAATATATTACGCCACTCTATGCAGCATTTTCTTCTGTGTCACTATTAACCGCCTTGTCGCCTCTTGTTTCTTTAGCACTCACATCTAGTGTTCAAACATTTCTTTGCACAATGAAGCAAGCAGAAAAATGCTAACTGACTGGTAGTTTGGATGTAAAGCATGAGCCATATCAGCACTGATCATGAAAGACTTAGGCATGGCCTCCTGAAAGGCTGTGAGATTTTCCTGGCTGGTTGCCAGGCGACGCAGTATTAGTTCAGTCAGATTCGACATTGCGCCTTGAGCACTCTCTGACCCCACCTACAAAGCAAAGATTAAAGGTTCAACATAAAGAACACATATATCAACAAAATTATGCTATACATGGTATTTGTTTCTGCAAGCAACCGCAATTTAACATATTAAAAAGAAATTGTTTTTTGCTGACCTCTTCATTGTCATACAGAGTGACCATGCGAATATTTGGGTCTCCTAAGAGAGAGGTGGGAGTACTTGTGTCGATCAGAGCCTGAAGCAGATTAGGTTACACGACACTGTAAAACAGCATTCATTCCCTACTAATTTTGGAAATGAAAAGACATCCCAACTCACAGTCAAAGCACAGAAGCAACTGTGAAGGTTGTCCAGTCGGGGAGAAAAAATAAACTCTTCATATAAACCTCCGAGGGCCTGGAAAGAGCAAGAGATGATGTTACTTCTCTTTCTTAAAAATTTTTGATGTAGCTGTGAAATGTGAGCATATTTTCTAAAAATAAAAAAAATCCCCATGTTTTTGATGCTGATGCAGTGGTAATGCAATCATGTAATCAGGGGGTGGTGCTGTTGTGTATTGCACCAAAAGGAAAACCAATTTATTCACCGATAAAAGACTCAGTCCAAAATCACATCATCAGATAGGTAGTACATTTAAGTAAGTACGTCCTTCCCAATGGGTTGTGGAAATAAAATTTGGATGCATTACATTTGCTATGCTTATAATGTCACAAAAGTGCAAATTTTTAACCTGCATTATGTTAATGTAACTATGAGGAACAACATTGTTCTTCTGCACTTAAAAAGATGTTTGTCACTTTTGCAAATGATTAGTCTTCTCTCCTGCTGCCTTATGGGAAAGTAAAGTTTGTACGTATGTGCTGTGCAAAAGCTTAAGGCAGGTGTGAAAAAGCTCCAGTAAACAAATAATTGCTTTAACAATAGAAGTGTTAATCATTTACAGTAGGTCTTCTAGGTACACTTGCACACAGTTTTTGAACTTCACCTACTATATTAGTGGTTGGTTTTTGGATTATGCCCTAGTGATAGGATGGCCAGTTCTCATTAGCAAACCAGATTTTAAATAAACAATTCAGTGATTCCTTTAAAACCAAGCATGACAACATCATCCTCTAATCCTAACCTATTATAAAAGACCTGGACAATATACAAATATAAAACTTTTTTCAATTGAAGCACCTTATTACAGATGCAGGCAGTGATTTACAATACAAATAAGGATATTTTTCAATGTTTGAAGATAAAAAATGAATCCCGTTAGGGGTTGCCACAGCAGATCACTCTTCTCTCCACACTACCCTGTCTTCTTCATCTACCTCTTTTACTGCAACTACTTGCATGTCTTCCCTTACCACATCCAGAAACCTTCTCATTGGTCTTCTTCTTTTCCTCCTGCTTGGCACCTCCATCCTCAGCATTCTTCTAACAATATACTGCATGTCCCTCCTGTGAATATGTCCAAACCATCTCAACCTAGACTCTCACTTTGTCTCCAAAACATCCTACATGCACCGTCCCTCTGAAAAACTCTTTTCTAATCCTGTCCATCCTCGTCACTCCTAATGAAAATCTCAACATCTTCAATATCTGCCACCTCCAGCTCTCCCCTCTGTCTTTTTGACAACGCCATTATCTCTACACCGTACAACATTGCAGGTCTCACTACAGTCCTATAAACTTTCCCTTTCACTCTTGCAGAGACTCAATCACAAATCACTCCTGCCACTTTTCTCCACCCGTTTCACCCTGCCTGCACTATTTTCTTCACTTCTCTAAAACACTCTCCATTACTTTTTGCACCGTTGATTCCAGTTACTTAAATTTCTCCACCTTTACTACCTATTCTCCCTGCGACCTCACCATTCCTTTGCCTTCCCTCTCATTCACATACGTACTCAGTCTTACTCCTACTGACCTTCAACTCCTGTCTACGCTCATCAGTCAACCAGTCCATCACCACTGCAAACAAGAAAGAGCTCAGAGCCGAACCTTGATGCAATCCCACCTTCACCTTGAACCAGTCAGAAATTCCTACCGCACACCTCACTGCTGTCCTCATACATGTCCTGCTCCACCCTCACAAACTTCTTTGCTATAACGGATTTCCTCATATAACACCACAACTCATCTCTTGGAACCCTGTCGTACACTTTCTCAAGATCGACAAACATAAAATGCAACTCCTTCTGGCCTTATATATACACTTCTCCATCAACCTCCTCAAAGCACAAGGTTTTTACACACTGTTGCTGGTATTTTGTCCCTTTCCTCCTCCCTTTTCCTCCACAGCATTAATGTCTGGGGGCTGTCGCTAGGCAACATGGACTGTCAACTCCCTCCAAAGATTTACTATGGGGTTGATATCTCACTCCAGAACCTTGAAATGCCTGGGTTATGTGTTTGGGATCATTGTCATGTAGAAAGACCCACATTTCATTTTCAATGCCCTTGCTGATGGAAAGATTTTCACTCAAAATCTGACGATACATGGCTCATTCCTATGTTCCTTTACATAGATCAGACCTCGTGGTCCATTTTCAGAAAAACAGCCCCAAAGCATGATGTTTCCACCACATGCGTATGGTGTACTTTCGATGCAACTGAGCATTCTTTCTAAACATGACATTTACTGGCTTAAGCAGAGGACCATGTCTGGCACTGCAGGATTTGAGTACCTAGCAGCGTAGTGCATTACTGATAGTAGCCTTTGTTACTTTGATAACAGCTCTCTGCAGGTCATTCACTAGGTGTGGTTTTGGGATTTTTGCTCACGTGATAATTTTGACCCCACAGGGTGAGATCTTTCATAAAGCACCAGATTGAGGGAGATTATCAGTGGTCTTGCGTGTCTGCCATTTTCTAATAATTGCTCCCTTGGTGGTTTTTTTTTTTTGTTTTTTTTTTTTTTTTGTTACACCAAGCTGGTTACCTATTGCAGGTCTACAATTTTGTTTCCGGTGTCCTTTGACAGCTTACTGGTCTTGGCCAAAGTGGAGTTTCCAGTGTGACGGTTTGAGGTTGTGGAAAGGTGTCTTTTATACTTTATGTTCAAACTGGTGCCATTAATACAGGTAATTAATACAGAGGAGCCTTTTACAGAAGTTACATGTCTGTGAAAGCCAGAAATCTTGCTGGATTCTAGGTGACAAAAAGTTATTTTCCACTATAATTTGCAAATAAAATCTTAAAAAACAGACAATGAATTTTTTCATTGACAAATTCATTTTGTTTCTCATAGTTGAGGTATTCCTATGATGAAAATTACAGGCCTCTCTCATCTTTGTATGTAGGAGAACTTGCCGGAAAAGAAACTGTCAGAATTTCTTTTGAGGACTCACCGCTGGCTGTGTGTCTGCCAGACACAGCTCGAAATCCAGCAGCACATCAGACTTGACCTTCAGCTCATTACAGAGCAGCTGGACCAGAGCCGGGTGGTGTTTATCTGCCTGGGGAACACAAAGAAAGTCACAATGTTTTAAAAAGGTTGTTGTTGTTGCTGGATAGTTAGTCAAGACTCTTAGTCATGAGATTTGCATGCTCAAAGGTGATGTCCATATTCAAATCCAAATTCTAGGATTCAACATAGCCATTTAAATATTTTAGATTTTATTTACTACATATAGTAACCTCATTACATTTAAACAGTGGTGTGCAGACAAATGACTGCACACCACTCAGATCAATCAGGTCAGGTCAGTCTCAGCCCAGTTTATTTATATATATA